>JACYXH010000091.1:4257500-4447500 GCA_026745465.1 Lota lota | reverse complement strand
TGTAATAGCATTCTTGTGTTTGCTTTTATACTTTTTAGTTGATTGCCAAGTGGGCTTTGGGTATGAGCTGATGGGAACGTTCTCGTTTGTTAGGTTGTTGATGTATATTACCAACTTAACAAGAGCACTCTCCCTGTGAGAGTTGTTCATGCTAAAAGAGTAGCCCTTCGGTACTCTGTAGTGAATTAATAATATGCATGTAGATTACATACATACGATTGTGTGTGCAGTAATATAAACATCCATGATATAACCTAATCATTTTAACTCACAGATTTGAAAAATGAACTGCCCTGTCCCATTTTGATTCATGAATTGTTTTACATGTGCTTCTTCTCTATGATACAGAGATAGTTATTGGTGTATTTGACCAATTACTAGCTCATTATAGTTATTCACTAAGAAACTGAGTTCATAGTCATAGTCAAGTGTGTTAAAAAGCACAAGCAACAAAGGCACAGTCAATTTGTTTTACTTATATCATTTCATCTATGTCTTTAAACTGTGTTGTTTTCTTTACTGGGAATGTTTACACAACAGGATATAAACCCCACTGTGTTCTGCATGGCTGCGTCAGCTTCCTATCACCCCATGTTCCTCGTTTATACCTCTTTTTCTGGCATGCCGTGCAAGATGCATCATTTATAGGGCAATGAATGACATGCCTCTATTCTATAAAACATCATCATAGGACAAACATAGGTGTCACTCATAAAACTAATTGTGGCTCTGCTACTTTTTTGTACCAGGAAAAATGGTCCATGGGCAGTGTGTGTTATCTTCACTTGTTCTGTCTAGTCCCTGTATCCTGGTACATAAAAGCATAGACATATGTACATAGATGCCATATCGGCCCATGGACCACATGTCAGCGCCGCCGCCATATCGGAGACGCAAAGACTGGCAGCTCCCCCGTTTACTTGTATTTGTTTACAGGACAGACCTGGCTCCTCAAATATGGCGGCAACGCTGACGTATCGCAGCAATGGGTTTAGGCAGTCAATGCGGCGTCTATCATGTCCATGCATAAAAGCAGCAGACCCAGACTTAGTGGGATGAGTGACACCTGTGGATTTCCTACGATCACGCCTCTGTGAAAAGGGTCTATTGTCACTCTTTGCGTCATTTTCTTCAACCCCCCCCCCCCCAACCATATAGCAGTAATAATAGCGTATGTACGCTCTGATTCCACTACTATTGCAACTAATCTCCATCTTCAGGGTTTATCTAAAGTTTCTAACTGTCCTACACAGAAGTGTCGCTAGGCTGTTGTTGATGACCCTAGTGATGGCCAGCATGTGGACATAGGCATGAAAGATTGTGACCTATAATTTATATATAATACAGGCTTCTATGAATATTTTATTCAATTAAATTGGATTCTGCAACGTTACAATAAATATATTATTTACATATTTATTTTTTAGGTTCGTTCAGTTCAATAAAACGCACACATGCTGTCATTCTTTAACTGGTGGGAATCGGATCACCTTCTATCTCGTTTGATCCCAAAGTTATTCAACTTCTGGCTACGCAGGGCTTCTGAGTACAATTAAATGCCTGACTCTTTCATCCAGCCATATTTCACTGCTCAAAGGATGTTGTTTTTAAACCCCTGTGTTCAGAGTACCCTTACTTCTTATCTTCCAACATACAAAGGTGTCTCATTGTAATCATATATACAAATACGAAGCTTTTTAGAATCGTCACTCAAGTCAGAGCATTATGCCCTTTAAATCATTTATGGAAAATAAATTCTTTTCTATAAATGATTTATAGAAAATCATTTATATCATAAAATCGTACTGTATAGCCATAAGGTCCGTGAGACATCTGTGTGCTTTGGAAGATGAGTTAATAAAAGTCAACCATGGCTGGATATGAGTATTGCTGCTCAGCCTTTGCGCTTCACTTGGTACGTAACACCGTTATCCTCTCCAATATGACCAACGAAACCCCCCCCCCCCCCCCCCCCCCCCCCCCCCCCACCCCCACCCCCACCTCCGCAGTTCGCCGCGTGCCTCCGCGGTTCTCCATCCCGCCCACGGACCAGGAGGTGATGCGCGGCGGCAGCGTCAACCTGACCTGCGTGGCGGTCGGCGCCCCCATGCCCTACGTCAAATGGACGAGCGGCGGCCTGGATCTCACCCGGGAGGACGAGACGCCCGTGGGCCGCAACGTCCTGGAGCTCACCAACGTGCGCGAGTCGGCCAATTACACCTGCGTGGCCATCTCCTCCCTGGGCATGATCGACACCACGGCTCGGATCACGGTCAAAGGTGGGCACCAAGTAGTGGGCCAGGGGAGGTCCTTCTGTCTCAAGCTGCGGTGGTGGGAGGATCAACTGAATGTTGCGTTTGAGTAGCGTGTATGGGCAGTGGAAGGATTAGAGAACCGGACGTTGCAGTTCAGATTCAATCAAAGCCTGTGTCGTTTATTAGAAAAGTCGGAAGAGTTTTTAGACTTTAGGGATTACGCATGGAAAAGGATGTATGCTGAATTCAAGACTATTTTACAGATGGATGTATAATATGAATGATTAGGTCTCGGAGAACATAGATTTTCCTGCATAATAAGTACATTATTAAAACAGCCAACATAATTGTATGTTTTTACTCGTATTCTAATAACCCGATTACCGTCTGTAAAATGCTATTATCTTAGTGTAAATGTAAATAGTAGTAAATAGCAATTTGAGTAATCTGTAATTGTGTGTCACGGTTATCTGAGACACGCATTTTCTTCAAAAGCTCAAATAGCTAATTCTTCAATAGCTCTCTTACTGAGAACCCTGCCTGCTTTTAACAGCCCTGCCCAAGCCCCCGTCCTCCCTCATTGTGACCGAGACCACCGCCACCAGCATCACTCTGACTTGGGACTCGGGAAACCCCGAGCCTGTCTCCTATTACGTCCTCCAGTATCACCCCAAGCTGTCCATCAACGGCTTCCAGGAAGTGGACGGAGTAGCCACCACTCGCTACAGCATCGGCGGCCTCAGCCCGTACTCAGAGTACGAGTTCCAGGTCATCGCTGTGAACAATGTCGGCCGCGGCACCCCCAGCAGCGCCATCGCCGCACGCACTAGCGAGCAGGCGCCCTCCTCGCCCCCGCTGCACGTCCAGGCGCGCCTGCTGAACCCCAGCACCCTGCTGGTCCAGTGGGAGGCCCCCGAGGAGCCCAACGGCCAGATCCGGGGCTACCGGGTGTACTACAGCTCCAGGCACGACGCCCCCCTGAGCTCCTGGCACCGGCACAACACGGACGACGGGGAGATGACCAGCCTCCTGGGCCTGACCCCGGACACCACCTACAGCCTGAGGGTGCTGGGGTTCACCTCCAAGGGGGACGGGCCCCTCTCAGATGTGCTGCAGGTCAGGACCCAGCAGGGAGGTGAGGAACCCGCAGTGTGCCTTTTGTTGCACACTGAAAGAATCGCATGGCATCAGTCTGGGGCGATGGCTTGGAGCATAACCAAGTACATGTCTGCATACTAATGATTAAATGATCAAAACACATTTCAACGTGGCAAAGTCCTTTGACTTTTCCGTCCTTTGAAATACCCAATGTTAACCTCGAGGATCTCCACTTTTTGGGATTTTGTTTTCTCCTGTCTTAAGTTCCCGTTCAGCCAACTGGTTTTGAGGCAGAGGCCGAATTGGATACACGCATCATGTTGTCATGGCAGTGGCCCGTCAACGACCAGATCGTCAACTTGGAACTCATTTATTGGGAAGCGAGTGACTTAGCTAATAAAGTAAGCGTTCATTGTTATAAAGGTCATCAGTTCTATTCTGAGAGATGATCAAGCTATGCTCCCTCCACACACAATTTGGAAAGTACGTTCCAGACATTGGAGTCCCCAAATTTTAGCAGATGCTCTTGTCCAAAACAACATTTAACCAACATTGTCCTTCACACACAGCTTTGTACCACTTGTGGGCCCATGTTTGTCTTTTCTCTTCTCCACAGGTCCAGATCACATTGGAGCCAATGGGATCCTATGCTGTCGATGGTCTGAAACCGGACACCCTCTACATGTTCTCATTAGCAGCGCGCTCCGAGCTGGGTTTAGGGGTGTTTACTCAGCCCGTCGAGGCCAGAACTTCTCAGTCCAGTGAGTAGCGCAACATCATACATCACCCGTGGGTAAATGTAGCTGAAGATGTCTTGTGTGATGCAGACTGTCATGTAATGCTGACTGAACTTAACCTTAAAATGATGAGTTTTAAAAACCTTTAACTTACCCAGGCAAAAAGGGGTTATGTCGGATTTCCTACCCACGGTTTGATTTCATTTCTTTACTTATTTTTGTATTTAGCTGCACATTTGATACACTGAACAGTATGAAAGGCATGTTGACATGTTCATTTGGATAGGTAAACAGACTACAAAACATAAAACTTAACGTAAACATTGTCATTAATATCACACAACTAGCCAGCGAACAACGCATTGCTCTTGACGCAAAGTGCAGACCTGCAGCTCCAAGTCAGGCTTTGCTTGTTCCTTGACCGTCCCATACAACCTTCCCCTCAGCACTGCCCCTGGAGGTACACCTGCTAAGCCTTAGCTCCACCAGCATCCAGGTGAGTTGGGTAGCGGCCAGTCGTCACGGGAACATAGCATCCTACTCACTGGCCTATCAGGCGCTCCCTGGTGAAGAGGCCTCACGTCGAGCGGTGACCGGGATTGGATTCAACGTGAGCAGCTACGTGCTGCATGATCTGGAGAGGTGGACTGAGTATGTGGTCTGGTTGAGGGCTCACACTGACAGAGGGCCGGGCCCAGAGAGTCCTGCGGCCCGCGCCAGAACACAGGAAGACGGTACGTTGTTGAAGGCTTCTCTTGGACTTGTCTTGGCACCGGAGCTAACAGCTTCCCGCTAATGTTCCTGCTACTACTGCCCGCCGTCTCTCTCTTTTCTCCTGCACTTCAATCGTTTTGTTTCAAATGGACTGCTCCTAGTCATTTTCTTCCTTTTTCTTCTTGCTATGCAACTCCCTTGGAGCCGTCTTTCCGATAAAGCGCCGCTTCCCGCGTATCCTCTTGATGTGCTTCCCCATCAAGGATAACCAACAGCCTTTGCTTTACACATGACCCTGTCATCACACAAGGAATTCCCATGGGGATTTACTATCAGAGCAACTGGTGTACAGAGGTTGAAGGAATAGCATATAACTCAAGCAATATGTCAGTTAGTGGACACTCATCCGTAGCCATTTGCAATTCAAATTATTACATTTCTTGTCTTTTGGGGGATTTATTTGAGAAACCAAGTGAGAAATAAACCTCCTAATTCTAAGATGTACTCCAGTCTAGAAACCACTACACATTTTTCTAACTCGAGGCCAGCTATCCAGGACAGCCATGATCAGCAAAGGATTTGTACGGCAATAAAAAGAAGACTAAATGTGATACTAATACTGTTCCTTCCTTATGTTTGTCCCAGTGCCTGGAGCCCCTCCCAGGAAGTTGGAGGCGTACGCTCTGAACTCCACTGCCTTCAGAGTGACCTGGAAGCCCCCCCTGGCCGTGAAGCAGCACGGGCAGATCAGAGGCTACCAAGTGGTCTACACCCGGCTGGAAAACGGGGAGCCACACGGGCAGCCCCTCATCCTCGACGTGTCCGTCCCTGAGGTCCAGGTACCCCAGGCCCTTTTGACCCCGTTTGGAACCCAGCATGGGGTTGTTTAAAGGTCGACGGGCAGGGTGGCATCACCCGACTCCGCTTCCTTTGGTTACGGTCTGGAGCCTTAATGAGAGAACGCTCTGCTTCCTGGTTGTTCGGAATTGATAGGAGGCCAGCTCCTGAAGACCGGAGGGGCTGAGAAGGACAATAGGGGAATAATAAGGTCCTTCAGGTAGGAAGGACTCGGCGTATGATTTGATGAGTGTATAACAGCACCATTAAATCTGACCCTGCATTAATCGGAAGTCAGTCGAGAGAGGAGAGAATAGGAGTAGGGTGATCACATGTTCCAGTTCTAGTTAGGACTAGCAGCGGCGTTGTTCACAAGCTGGAGGCTTCATGATAGCGTTTGGTAAACCAGAGAATAGTGCATTATGGTAATCAAGTCTAGATGATATAAATGCTTAGGTGAGAGTCTCTGCGTCCACTGTGGATAATATTGGGTGGATTTTGGCAATGTTTCTAAACTGAAGGAAGCCATCTGGTGATTCTCCATGCTGATCAAAAGAAAGCAGAGGGTCGAACAAGACACCAAGATTTTTGACACAGGAACCTTGAGAGATAGTAGAGCCCTCAAGACACAGTGTGACATCTTCAAATTGTGTCGTTGCTTCGGGCCGATGATTATCAGCTCCGTTTTCCCTGTGTTTGGTCGTTTTGGGACATCCATCTTTTAATTGCAGTTGGGCAAGATTCGACCTTGGGAATTTGGGAGAAGTCATTTGATCCAATATGGGTGTAAATTTGTCGTCCGCATAACGGTGAAAGCTAACTCCATAGTTTCGTAGCTTTAGTCTGGTAGTAAAACCACCACAAACGTGTTACAGATCCTAAATCCTACTGAATTTATTTGTAGGAAATTGGATTGTTTTTCCATAGGACCCGGTCTGCACCAGTGTGTACAATACATTGCAGCATGTGCGGTGTGACGGTATCAATCATGATGTAGTCAGCGTGTAGAAGCATGTCTCTATCTCTGCCAGGCACCCCTTCAGTTCTTCAAAGCTTATCTGTGCCAGCATGCCTTTTTGGTGAGCAGGAGATAGCTGGGCATCCGACACGCTTTGTTTAATAAGCCTCCAGGAAATCGACTCCCTTGCCTTTCCAGATTTGTGTAATGAAGGTCCACATGAGGAGCAAATAATTCTGTGTCTGCAATATGCATTCAGATGCTTTTTTACCTTCATCATGAAAACACGAGGTCCTGGGTAGAGGTTTTTAATTCAGCACATGATTTTATTTGAAGATGTATTCTTGTGCACGGACTTTGTTCTGCTCACGTGTGTATATTAAGGGCAAGAAAATGCCTTCCTCTTGTTAACGTTCCTTTTCAAAGCGTTAAAAACAATCATGCTTTTTTTAAATAATTGTATATAATACGTAATACTCACTAGTAAACGTTTGAAAGCAGGGTCATAACATAGGTATGTGGCTCAGGACAATAGGAGCAACCTGATTACCGGCAACAACATTTTAAAAGACATCAGTCCCTATAATAATGATCAGAATTATAATTTGCATTTGTATTCATATCTCAGAGGTCCGATATAAGTCCTAGATTAGTTGATGGTTGTTACCGGTCTATGGCAATTGATGTATTGCTGATTTTAGTAATCCTATGGAAGGGTTCATCTGTGTGTGTAGAGTCCTCTTTCCTTCACGCTGCTAGGAGACATGTCTCCTGCAATTAACTCTGTGATTTGCATTCCTGTCTTATCGTGTGTGGCACCAGGCCAGATAAAACACTCTCCTACTCTCTCTTTAACACTCGGCTTTGTTTTGTATGATCTTTCTACACCCTTGTTCTCCTTTCTCACAGTTCAAATAAACTCACACACGCATCCATGCAGACAGGCAGACAAGCACAAACACACAGGCTCTACTGTACGTCACACCCGATGTGTGTGTGTGTGTGTGTGTGTGTGTTTTACCTTTGGAATGTTTAGTCTCTCCCATCGGCCCCCGTGGAAGTGATGAGACTCATCATAAGATTTCCACGGACAAACTTAATGCCATACATGGACACTTATCACAAAAACATTCATTACGATCGGGATAGACTCTAGCTGACTTTTAAATCGTCTTCTTTCCTAAATATGTATTTTTCTGTCACTTTCCTAGAACAACACACTGTGCCCCAGTATGATAAATCATTGTAGAAGCGGACATACGGAATAACACGCAAGGGAACAAACATTCTGCTGAATTCATTATTTGGAATGCGATCTCAGCGGCTGCATCTAACTCTTTTGATAAAGGAGTGAAAAACAAAGAGCATCACCCTGCAGTATTCATTGTGGTTCATTTCAGTTTTGAGTGTGGGCAGTCAGGACAAACAGAACACCCCTTGATGATGCCACAGATGCACTGAATTTCTGCTTTGTCTCCTTCTGTCCTTTCCATTATCTTCTTCACTTCTCTTTCTCTTCCCTCTCTGCCCTTCCAAACCAATGCCCTCTCACCCAGGAGGCGACCGTCACAGGCCTACTCCCAGAGAAGAGCTACTCTGTCACGGTGGCTGCCTACACCACCAAGGGAGACGGGGCCCGCAGCAAAGCCAAGGTGGTCACCACAACAGGAGCTGGTGGGGGCCTCTTTAATGTTTGTTTTGTAATTGGGACTGCTCACACACAGACCATCAAACACACGTTAGAATTAAACGATCGGGGGAACTCCACAGCAAAATCCCCATAGCACCCGTAAAGGGAAAAATGTACTGCCAATTAAGCCTTTACCTCATGTTTAATGGTGACGCAACAGTAGTTGCATTTCTGAACATGCTGGTGAGAAGTGAGTAAAAAGTATTCACATTCAGAGGACTCTTTTTATTTCATCCACCTTTTTCATCATTTCTAAATTATAATAATTGACAAAAACCTTGTTCATTCCAATAAGCCATGAATAAAACGTGTGTGTTGGGTCGGTTTATTCCTCCTCTGTGTTCCCTCCAGTCCCAGGCAAGCCCACCATGATGATCAGCACCACCATAGGCAACACGGCTCTGATCCAGTGGCAGCCCCCCAAGGAGATGGTCGGGGAGCACACGGGTTACCAGCTGCAGTACAAGAGAGCCGAGGAGGGGGCTTTTACTGTGAAGGACTTCAAGAAGACGGACGACCACTTCACCGTCACCGGTCTCTACAAGGGCGCGACCTACGTCTTCAGACTGCGTGCCAAGAACCGCGCCGGCCCCGGGGAGGAGTACGTCAAGACGGTGAGCACCCCGGAGGACGTGCCGGGCACCTACCCCCAGAACCTGAGCGTGGTGGACCTGAGCGCCTCGTCCACCACGCTGTCCTGGGAGCCCCCGCCCTTGGCCGAGAGGAACGGGAGGATCGTCCGGTATCTGGTGGTGTACCGGGACATCAACAGCCAACACAACACCACCAACACCACCGCCGACACCCAGATGAGCATCCAGGGCTTGCAGCCGGACACCACCTACGACATCCGCGTGCGGGCGTTCACCAGCAAGGGGAGCGGGCCCCTCAGTCCAAGCATCCAGAGCAGGACCATGTCCACCTCCCCACCAGGTTAGACTCCCGGTGTGTGTGTGTGTGTGTGACTCGCTGATGACAAACCGAGAGATGCAGGATCCGTCTTTCATCCCATCCGCACGGACTCCTTCCTGCTACTCACGCCAAAATGTCAAGATAAATATATGTGCTTCCAATGTGCTGTGAATGTATATAACACGTAATTGCCAGCATATGTCTGCACACACGCAGACTCTCACGCACCTACAGCTATACACGCGCAATACACGCTAGAGAGCAGATGGCAGGGGAGAGGAGACAGAAGCCAGATTGTAGCCTTCCTTAGCAGAGGGCGTTCATTATAACAGGTCTTGAGCCTGTGCAGAACCCTATTTATTTAGTATATGCAGACATATGGTTTAAATGAAATATAATGGCATTCTAATATCACTGCCTTTATATGTGCCTATGGGCAGTAATAATGGCACTTTATTCTGATTCAGACTCCTGGCGTCTTTGGGGATTGTTAAATCATATTTAACGATGCATTATCTGATTAATGGCCTTAATATTTTTAGTTACAAAGTCATTAAAGTTATTTTGTAACAATGATGAAAATTCTCACAAAAGTAAGTGATTTAATGTTGAAGATTGAACATTCTTCATTCTTATTACAAAACTGTTTGTACTTAATCAAGGTTGTGTCTCGCTATTGACATTTGTTTATGTTTTCTCTTTTCTAGAATTCACCAAAAACTTTGGCGTTAAAGCAGTGACAAAGACCTCTGTCCTGTTAACCTGGGAAGTTCCAGAAACCTATCAATCTCAAGTTCCTTTCAAGGTGAGGCTATGCCATGCTGCATAGACATCTACTCATTTGCATGCCCTTAGTGTGTATAATGTGGATACATGTACGCATGTAACTGTGATGTGTGCATCCATGCATGTATCGATTACACAACATGTATGAAGCCTTAAATTCATGCATGATGCATTTTAAGAGTGCGGTCATGAAATTTGAAACAGCAAAAATACTTTTATTGAGATAATAGATAATGATGAGTTACGGTTGTAATGGCAGTTGCTGCAAAACTGTGAACATATTTATACTGAATTTTCTATCTACGATTTTAGATCCCTCATCTTTTTTTTCTAAACGAGAACCGACTGCCCTATCTTGTTTCGAACACGGAGGCTGAAACGGAGAATTCCTCTGCTGTATCCAACACATCCCACTATCTCCGTGGTTAGTTTGACTCAACCTCCGTTCCCCACAGATCCTGTACAACCAGCAGAGCGTGGAGGTCCAGGCCCACCTCAGGAAGAAGCTGATCGGGGGTCTGCAGCCGGAGACGGAGTACTCCTTCATGCTGATGAGTCGCGGGGGCAGCGCCGGGGGTCTCCAGCAGCAGGTCTCCATCCGGACCGCTCCTGACGTGCTCCACGCCAAGCCGGAGCACCTCCAGCAGAACCCAGAGGAGGGCGGGAAGCTCACCTTCAGTCTGCCCCGGCTCCCCGCTGGAGTCTCCGTCAGGTCGGTGCTGGGTCATCCGTCTGCCTGGAGACTAGCTGTGGTGTTTTACTTCTTTTACGGTTGTTTAAAGTTTGTTTAAGGCCCCTCCCAGACCTTTTTCTTTGGTAGTGAAACGTGGCAGTGCAACCTGCTCCTTTTATGTACCAGGGCACAGGTCGTAGGCTAAACTTGTGCTAAAGATAAGTAACTACCCGTGCCACGTAAAAGTAGCAGACCCTTTATTGGTGTTATGAGTGACACCTGTAAGTGGCCAGTTTAACTTTCAACCAATCATCTTGTTTGTTGTGGTCACCATCATTTAAATCTTGCAATGGGCTAAAACACACGCCAAACAACACTTGGCGACAGTGAGTTTTCTTTTACATCCAGAATGATCAAATCTTTGGACTGAGTCATATTACGGAAGTTAGATGTGCTCTGCAACTTTGAAAGCCATTCCACCTGTTTATAACAGGTGGAATGGCTACTCTAGCTTGTTGATGCAGTTGTATGTTTTGAACACAGGTGGTACTATGTAGCGGTGGTCCTTGTCACCCCAGCTTCACTGCAGATGTGGGAAAGCCCTGAGGACATGGATTTAAATGAGGTGGGTGAATGTTTGGTTTCACAGCGTATCAACAAAGTATCAGTGTGTTTTTCGTAAGGACACATGCGTGAGCAGGCTCCTTGGGTAACTTAAAACATCCGCTATGTCATTGCAAAGTGGTTAGAAAGACCCATTTAGTTTGTAGTGATCAGTCATCGTAATGTGACTCCGTAGCCGTGTTCATGTCTATGGTTCATACGGAGTGCAGGGCACATAGGGGGCTAATCCCACGGCACGTCATCATTAGCAACATATCCCATTGCCCAAACCGCGTGTTCATGCCAGGTGTAAACAGGGCCTTTTCATCAATCTGTTTGAATACGCTGGAAACGCTTATTCTCAATTCTTAACTTTTCTATTTTGACTTGTAGAGCTATGAAGTTAACCTGCAGAGTTCTGGGTGTGTTGAACCAAATAATGTGTAATCTGTTTATGCTTTCATTTGATTGCAGTTCAATATTTGATCCAGTATATCATTCTTTTTTGATGTCTTACTTGTTATGGTTGACCGTTGAGGAGATTGACACAGGGTCGTTTAGTTGGACATTCTCAAATCTTCCATTATAGTTATTTTCATGCTTTTCTATGTGTCTTACAGTTTATGAAATTACACACTTTATATAACAAAAAACTATGCATCGACTCCCGTAGCGAACACTTTGGAATCTGCCTTCACTGTATGTCTATCGATTCTACCATTTAAGCTGCTTTGAAAAAATGTCCAGAAATATTGTCTGTAAAACAACAACAGAGAGCATCGCCACTTGTGGAATCGCTATCCGCCTTGTGATTGGTTTGGTGAAAGCCACAACACCCAGTCTCTGAAAACAGTTTTTGCTCCGACTGAAGGGAAACTAAAGAAACTAAATACAATTCCAAGATGATTGTCAGGCTAGTGCGGCCGTTAGATTTCTGATCTGACGTCCTCCCCCTGCCGTGCCAGCTCCTGGAAGCGGACATCGACCCCAGCGTGTACCGGCGCCGGAGACAGATCGAGGACGTTCCCCAGCCCTACATCGCTGCCCAGCTGGAGACCCTGCCTGAGGCCTTCACCCTGGGCGACGAGAAGCACTACCACCGCTACCACAACCGGGCCCTGCCAGGGCAGCAGCTGTGTCTCTGCTTTGTCCTCGCCGAGCTCACAGACCACGATTCTGTGAGTGGGAATCGCCACATCTCTGTCCTCACGTTTAGGCTTCCATATTTCACCGTCACATGCTGAAATGGTGTCAATACCATACTGTTTAGTTATTGAGAGAAACGTCTGAGATCAACTTGCTCAAGAGGAAAGTGGAGTCAAATGTTGCATTATCATTTATGATCACAGATGACATCAGGTTCAAAGGAGATCAAATTAGTATTGGACTTTGGAATTTAAGAGACGGTCATTTTGTATGGCTCACACATGCCGGGATGCTAACGGCATCGAAACGGTGTTCAGGTGAATAGCATTCACCCAGCTGGACAACGTTTGTGGTTCAAACACACTCAATATGCCTGCATTGTTTTAACTTTTTTTAGTAGTGGTTTAGTTATGGTTGTTTTACATAAGATATAATTCATAAAATAGAACTGTGGGCACACCCAAATGTCGGACAATTCTTTTATATGTAAAGTAGGTACCACTACTTTTAAATCATTTCTGCAAAGTTATAGACAGCGGAAATCCTATTCAGCTGTCCACGTATTCATTTATATCAAATAAATATATATAGTTATTGATACTGCTCTGAGGACCTGCTGCTATGCCTTCTGTTAAAAATAAAGCTGATATTTACTGAGGGTAAATGCATGTTATATCATCATCTGTTCCGTGTTTGAACATTTGCACTAGTTATTTCGAGTGCCTCCTTACGTCCTCTTTGTCTGTAACTGTGCAGCAGCAGCAGCAGCAGCAGCAGCAGCAGGTCTTCGTGGCCAGTCCGTTTTCCGAGCCGGTCGCGCTGGCGTTCCACACCATGCCGTGGCACTCTGAGGACCCTGAGATGCTCTGGGTGATGGGTCCCGTTCTGGCCGTCCTCCTCATCATCGTCACCGTTATTGCTATTCTGCTGCTAAAGAGGTGAGGGGACGCTGACTGCCAAGACTCAGTGCAATACGCAGCAGAGGTGAATTGTGGAAAATCTGTGTCTCCATCCACACCCACACATCCACACACACACACACACACGCACACGGGTTATTTTTCTTCACGTAATGGTTGCTTGTCATATTCTTACTAGGACAGGAACTGTCTTCGTATTGTATGTACTTTTTACAGAACCATGTACAGGTTCTCAGCCAATTGTTTTTCAGAAGATCATTGTCCTTCTGAAGGACAACGATCCCCCAGCTACCCAGAAATATTCAGCATCTATATTTAGCATCTATATACAATCATTATTCACTTCATGTAATGAAAACTGTGTGACTTTGAAATTACTATAATAATGATGATAAATAGTTATTGGGGCATTTTTGCAAGATTTATAGTTTTTCCCAGACAGTCGAGAGTTTAATATTTTTGTTTTCAACATGATGGTAACAATATATTCCAACTTTTGGCTTCTTCAACAAGTTTGGTTCAATCACTAGTGGAATGTCCATATTTGCATGGTTTAGTTGCCCTCTTATTTTAGTGTTTGGCACCGTGTTAGAGAATGTAAATGTTTGAGGCTGATCCCAGTGCTGTTTTATTGACCAAACCTGCTGTCTCTAAATCTCTTGGTATGATAATGTCTACTGTCTTCTCTCCTTACCATTCACCTCTGACCTCTGACCTGTGGACCATGGCCATAGCAAACAAGAGGGGTGAGTGGTACCTTTTTTTTTACATGACCAAATGTATTTTCATCCTTACTCCTTCATAAAAGGGGAACCATCACACTCAGATGTAATAATGTAATGCAAACTCATATGTGTGTTGTGAAAAAAAAGCTTTCTGCTACATCAACTACGTTTCAGCAAAACATCAATGGCAAAGTTGGACCTTTTTAATGATTTTTGTAAATGAAATATATATATACATGTTAAACTTCCTCTAGAGCAGATTTTAGTTTTTAATTTATCATCATTATCTCCTACACATCATATAAAGCCTGCAACAGAAGTGTGTGATGTATGTGTTTGCACTCAACACTTCTCTCTTCTTTGTAATTCTCTTCTTCAGGAAGCGTGGCTCGCTCACGGCCAAGGATGAGTACCTGGTAGCCGGGGTCAAGGACTCACTGCTGCCCCACACCCCAGACCCTGTGGAGATGAGGAGACTCACCTACCAGACACAAGGCATGGAGACACACACACACACACATATTCACATACACACACACACATTCACATGTGGGCACATGCACACACACACAAGCACATACAAACACACGCACACACACACACACACACACACACACACACACACACACACACACACACACACACACACACACACACACAGATACCCCTACACATACATGCACACACACACATGCCACACACACACACACACACATACACACACACACACACTCACACAGACAATTGTTTGTACACTTTGCTCAGCAGACCCTATATACTAGCAATATACAAAATGACGTATTATTAATCTTTATTGTCATATTAACATATTATTACTAGAACACACAGTGTCCAATATATATATATAGATTCCTGAAAAGGATATATCTGCTGCACCACCACCCAACTCACTGAAAGCTAGCTCTTGCTTCTATTCTGAGCATTGGTAAACAGGTACAGCCTCTGTGGTTGACATTTAAAATGTGGGGACCTAAATGTGTGTCAGCATGCTTTCTTTACACTCATGTTTCCCCCTCCTAGCTATATATATATATATATATATATATATATATATATATATATATATATATATATATATATATATATATATATATATATATAAATGTTTAATTAATACATTTTTTCAAGAAACTGACTATACCTTTCCTGTTCATTCATATATTTCCTTTTTAATTAATGTGTTGTATTTCTCGTCTTATCATATTTTATTCCTTTTTTTTTGTTGCTTGGTTGTAATCATGTGTCTCTCACTCCCTGGCAGGTTCCCGACTCCCCAAATGCCCAAACACAACAAGTTAGTTTCTACCTTTGACATTCTTCAAGTATTGATCATTTGGAGGGTTCTCTTCTAAAGTCTGTTTATACGTTTAATGAATTGAGAAATACTTACTCTGGGCCTGTGTTTGGAGTAACTTTTTTTAAATGCCAAGATTTGTAGCCTTTTTAAGGCCACTTTCATTCAATAATATAAGTGAATATGCTGCTAATAGTAGCAAACATTGACTACAAATGTCAAAACGAGAACAAGACAGGTGGCACACTTCCTGAGCAGTCAGGATACATTTGAACTTATGCCATCAAGCCATTACACTTTAGTCTTTCAAACTGAATGTTTGCACCCCGTAACTCACGTCTTCATGCCAACATGGAAGCAGCCTCGTGATACCATCGCGATCTCACAAGGGAGTTTCAGTTCAGAAGAACAAGCAGCGCCTCAGTCTGCCCTGCCCATGGATGTTTAATAAGGCTGATTAAAAAACAATGGCTGCTGCCAAGGAAAGTGTAGCAATCAAACTTGTTTTTATCCAAAATAGACTGAATAACAATGACAAGAGATGAACAGACATATGCACGGAAGCCTTTTCTAAAGCTGCTTTACTTCCAACCAGATTCGCTTTTTGGAACAATGTAAGGCTACGGCCATATTTGGAAATCAATTGCTGCCAAGACCAGACTGATATTCATTGTGAAACGCAAGCGTGAATATCAGGATGGTCTCACAAGCTTAACATGGAAGCCCATGTTAGACAATTATATTGATGCATTTAATTTTTTTACAATCCCTGTAATCCAGCTACCCTCACGATATGACTGGTCTGGCCCTTCTAGTTAATTTTGTGTTTTGTGTTTCATGTTTTTATGTTACTGACTTTTTGTTTTGTAATGTTTTGTGTGTGTTTCCTTTTTTGTGTATTCCAAATGTATAAAATTACATTGTTCACAATGTCACTGCAGTATGCGTATATCCAGATATCTTTGTGCAAGTACAAATGCTAAATTATTAAAGGAACATTCAGCACAGAAATATCGCGCTCACTATACACTGTAATTGTTCAAATGAGCATGTCGTACAGTCTGTACTTTGTAAGAAAATTTAAATGAAAAGTTACGCCTCTTAGAGGTGTATTTAGCCTATACACAATTGTTATATTTTGACAATAGCGATAACAGCCCATTAGCGACACACAGTAGGATTTTTTAGTATTTAAGTATAGCATCTATAGCATCTTCATGTCCAGATGATTGTAGGTCTGATAACAACACGCTGTGGTGATCTCTTTTTGTCTTGGGTCTGTGATGAGATGCATTTTGAAGTTAAACAGGACGTAGGGTAAGAGCGATGTGATTTGTAATCAATAACACAATGGCAATTCAGTTTCATGTCGCCTTTATGCTTCTTGATTTTCCCTGTTATTGGATAACAAGGAAAAGATAAAGATAGGCTATACAAAAGTAGATGTATGCAAGTCCTTTGCATACACACCAACTCAATCCTCTGTACTCCCATCGACCCCTCCCGCAAGCCCCAGCCACCACCAACCACCAACGAGCATCTTTTAGCATGTTAAACATGTTAAAAGATGCCATCGCTCTCTGCAGGGATGATGGACCACCCCCCTGTTGCCACTGACGACCTGTTGGACCACATCGACAGGCTAAAAGCTAACGATGGCCTGCGCTTCTCTCAGGAGTATGAGGTAACTTACTGGTTAATGGTCAATATACCTAAACTAATGTAGTAGCCAGAAGATTACGACTAAAATGACGAAAATATTGATGATGTGTGGTTAAAATATCTGAAATTGTAATTCACCATCTCACGAGACGGGTCATAAAATAGTCATGTGACGTCTCTCTCTCTCTCTCTCTCACTTCCTCACACGAAAACACACCCACATACACTCATTCACTCACTCACACACACTCACTCATTCACTCACTCACACCCACTCACACACTCACTCATTCACACACTCACTCACTCACACCTACTCATTCACTCACTCACTCACTCACCCACTCACTCACCCTCACCCACACAGGCTATAGATCCTGGGCAGCAGTTCACGTGGGAGCACTCGAACCTGGACGTTAACAAACCAAAGAACCGCTATGCCAATGTCATCGCCTACGACCACTCCAGGGTCGTCCTCACGCCGATGGATGGTGAGACCCTGAAAGCACTTATTTTAGATGAAAGGTGATGCTGTGGGTTACATGGTAGTGCTGTGGATTGATCCTGGTCCGAATCCTGACTTAACTCCACAAAGTTTTAAAAACGTACATGATGAGATGTAAATATTGGCCCAAATTGCCAATATAACACAGACCTAATGACAGCATTAATTGTTACTGGCAGTATTGGGTAGCCAAGAAACATAAATCAAGCATTGTAGCTAGACTTCCCCCCCCCCCCCCCGCCCATTGTGATTGTAGCGAGTGGAGATGGCAAATGCCTGAACAGCAATATAGCTGCCCAGTCCCACACAGCCCACTCACATCACTCACAGAGGCCTGTGTCTAGCTCGTTAGCTGCTCTCCAACTTCTCCCCATCGCTGCAGGGGTCCAGGCAGTGACTACATCAACGCCAACTACATGGACGGCTACAGGAAGCAGAACGCCTACATCGCCACGCAGGGCCCGCTGCCACAGACACTGGGGGACTTCTGGAGGATGGTGTGGGAGCAGCAGACCAGCACCATCGTCATGGTGACACGGCTTGAGGAGAAATCAAGGGTATTAAACACACACACACACACACACACACACACGCACACACAGACAAACACACACACACACACACACACACACACACACATTAAGTTAGTTTAATTAATGAGCCACTCTGCTGCTGTGTACCTGTCCTAATGGGTTGGCCAATGGGCAGAGAGGGGCGGGATCCTCTGGTCCTCACCTGTGTTACCTCTGCTCAGGTTTATTCAAGCCATGTGCTTTGTGCCGCATGTAACCTCTTTCTGTCTTATCAAGCTCTCAATGTATGTTTCTGCAATGGCCTTGTTTAGACACGCAAAAATGATGCACTCATTATACTCTCTGAGCAATCACTATCTACTCATACAAATAATTATTAGTTCATTTATAGTAGACTTACAGTGCAACTTTTGATAGGCTAGTCAATAAATAGTTGGTCTTGTGAAAAGCTGTCTGCTCTTCTAGTCCACTGAAGCACAGCCTCGATTTTGACCACCGTTCCAGAACCACAGTCATATATATCGCTTATCTTCTCTCTCCCTCTGGTCAGTATTCCACCGCTAATTAAAGTTTGTAGAAAAAAGATCCTTAGCCCAAAAATCTCTGTTTGCCTTAAAGTCAGAATCAGAATCAGAATCACAATCAGAGTTGCTTTTATTACATCTTAACGTACAAGTACGCAAGAGTACAATTCTTAGGGTTGGATCCTCAACAGTCATATAGCAGCATCAATACAAGATCAATAACAAAGTATGTAATAATAATAAATAATAATAATAATAATAATAAGTAGCTACATCAATACAACAATGTGTTCAAGTGGTAGTGGTACCAGCCACGGTGGTAGTGCAAAAAAAACTAACACATAAATAAATAAAATGCTGTGCAAAATACAGAATATAATGCAGATAATCAAATGGGTTGTTGTAGTGTGCGTGGGGTTGGTTTGGGGGTAATGGATTTTTCCAGGAGACTGGCTGCTTGGGGGAAAAAACGGTTTGTCATCCTCCCCCCGAGGCTTCTTTGCTTAAGTCAGTGAGCATTGTGTGTTGCTCCAGCCATGTGGCGGTGACCAGCCATCCAAACAGGGCTAACAGGCCCCTTCACATCTCTCGGCCCAGTGGTGTGAATGTAACAGTTGGACATCTGCCCCTCACCCCTGTTCTCTCCTAGAGGCAAACTGCCTCCATCTTGAGCAGATGCCCTCCCATCTGTTGAGCCCGCTTAGCGGTCCTGAGGCGTGGCCCCCCCCCCCCCCCCCCCCGCTTCCCCAGTTTAGCCTCAAGCGAGGCCGACGGGACTGCAGCTTCATGCGCACCACTTCCCAGCAGTCCGCCCTGGTGGGATTATTTCCACAACTCTTCATTCAACTTGACTTTCCTACTCTCCCCTCCCTGGGCTCTTCCTCTCCGGGTTTTCTTTAATATGCTAATAAATCATGTCCTTACAACTTATTTCTTCTAACTCAACAAAAACCAAAACGTAAAAGTAGTGGAGGAGGATGTTCACGCGAAACTGCTCTTGTGAGTTGCCCACTGTCGTTCTTTTCTGTGTGTTTTTTTATATCCAGGTTAATTGTGTGCGTCATCCTTACGTTTGTAATGTTCTCATGTGTCTTACTCTGTTGATCGTACTGTTGTGTCCTGCTGTACGGTGAGCTTCGCTTGCGGGACAATAAGGATGGCCTGATGTGCTTGTTTGATTGACGCTGTGTGTATGACAGGTGAAGTGTGACCAGTACTGGCCCAGCCGAGGCACGGAGACGTATGGGATGATCCAGGTTGCCATGTTGGACACCGTGGAGCTGGCCACCTACGTTCTCCGCACCTTTGCCCTGTTTAAGGTAGATTAAGAACTTCACATTGTAATTACAATTATTATATGAAATAGCAATGCTAGGCATCTATTATTGATTAACATTGAATGGTTTAGTTATTTAGAAAATGGGGGATTACTCTGTGTTTGTGTGCTTGTTTTGTGTGTTATGAAGGTCAATCTGGCGCAATGTATAAGTAAGAAATATAAAGTTAAGAATATTTTGTTTATTTCTAACTGTATGTTTGTGTATTAATTATATGTTTTGTTATTTATATCTATACATTTTCCATCTTGAGCAGAGCTATTGTAATGAAAATTGATACTGGACCATAACCCACTGTTGCAGAACGGCTCCAGCGAGAGGCGGGAGGTGAAACAGTTCCAGTTCCTGGCCTGGCCGGACCATGGGGTCCCAGAGCACCCCACCCCCACCCTGGCCTTCCTCCGCAGGGTGAAGGCCTGTAACCCCCTAGATGCTGGCCCCATGGTGGTCCACTGCAGGTACTCTCCATTTAACAGGAGTCAAAGAATAGTTTTCCACCCACATAATGAATGAAAGTGAGGAAATGAGAACCGCGGTGCCAAGAGAATCCGACTCCACTTACTCTAGGCTACGTCATTATGTCACTACGTCATTATGTCACTACGTCACTATGTCACTACGTCATTATGTCACTACGTCACTATGTCACTACGTCACTATGTCACTACGTCATTATGTCACTACGTCATTATGTCACTACGTCACTATGTCACTACGTCACTATGTCACTACGTCACTATGTCACTACGTCATTATGTCACTACGTCATTATGTCACTACGTCACTATGTCACTACGTCACTATGTCACTACGTCATTATGTCACTACGTCACTATGTCACTACGTCACTATGTCACTACGTCATTATGTCACTACGTCATTATGCGACGGCGGATGTTATGGACGGGGGGTTTGCCGTGGTGATCTACAATGTTCAGAAGAAGGACTACTAAAATCTCAGATACTTTCCCTTGTGCGTTCTTACCGTGTTGTTTCATGCAGGCTTGTATAAACGTGGAAAACACGGGGCGAAATACCACTTCATTACCCAGGTTGAGATTGAAATAAAAAAATGAATGAAGGTTCCCAGTCACAAAAGGGAAACGAAATAGTTGTCACATTGAAAATGGTTGCTCACGCTCACACTCCTGTCCACTCATATTAATGTGCATAGGTCACAATTAGTATGATTTTATGAAAATAATTGCCGGTGATGGTGATCGTTTGCTTCCGTGAACGGCCGAATGTTGCGTCATTTTAAATGTTCCTGCTGCAAGGTATTGTGGGAGGGCAATATCTCCTTTTCTTTCGTAAAGGATGGTCCAGTGTACGCTATGCTTAAGGAGATCATTTAGGAAGCATTGAAGCACCTTTCCTTAGCATTTAGAGAATTCCAACAGATCTTATAATGGCTGCCAGTTTGATACTTCCGTGTCATTTCCCTCAGTAAGGAACCTTCCTAAGCAAAAAAAAAAGACAATTCGACCGCGGCCCCAGTGCTTAGGACCAAGATGGCCACCAGGTGATCAAGGCCCCCGTTGCCCCTCTAGCGGACCTTTTCACCAGATGTATTGTGCTGTGTTCTCAGTGCTGGTGTGGGCCGGACCGGCTGCTTCATCGTCATAGAAGCCATGCTGGAGAGGATCAAGTACGAGAAGACGGTGGATGTCTACGGTCATGTGACCTGCATGCGAGCGGCCAGGAACTACATGGTCCAGACCGAGGACCAGTATGTCTTCATTCACGAGGCCCTGCTGGAGGCCACTTCCTGTGGCTGCACGGAGGTCCCCGCCCGCAGTCTGTTCGGCCACATCCAGAAACTTACCCAGAATGCACCTGGGGAGACGCTCACCCCCATGGATCTGGAGTTCAAGGTAAATCATCAACTTGTTTACATCAATGCAAAGAGCAATTAAAAAGAGTAATAGAAAATATTGAACTACAATACAATAAGAGACATAAATTAAACCAAGGAGCACGGGGAAAAAGTGGCTAGAAAGTACTCAATACAAATATTAATGAATTGGTTGTGCACACTTAAACAAAAAGTCCCAGACCCCACTTCAATAAATTGTGAGATATCAGACTTTTATCTGAGGCCAGAGAACAAATGTGCACCTTCTTTTTCATTAACATTTTCAAACCTTATCCTACTGCTATAAAAGTAGAAATTAAGTCAATAATAAAATCTGGAGACTTGAGATTTATCTATTTTTTTATGTTCCCGGTCTAAAGTACACCATAAAATAGGATGAACATAATACAACATAATGAAATGCAAACAGAACAATAATGTAGTAATAATTTCATAATTTAAGCATAGACATTTACTAAAGACACCAAAGTCTAGTTCTTAAATGATTCATTCAAATTGACTGACGATTGCAACTGCTGTCTCTCGCCATCCCTAGCTCTGTCTCTTACAGATGCTGTGCAATCTTTTTGTGTCCCGTTGTGCAGAAGTTAGCCAACTCTAAAGCACATACCTCAAGATTTATCAGTGCCAACCTGCCATGCAACAAGTTCAAGAACCGCCTCGTGAACATCATGCCTTTTGAATCCAGCCGGGTCTGCCTGCAGCCCATTCGGGGAGTGGAGGGCTCAGACTACATCAATGCCAGCTTTATTGATGGATACAGGTAAGAAGAGCATATCACTGGCGATTCTAACAGCCAGACCCACGTCTTCTCTTTGAAGTTATCCAATTGTATTACAGTGTTTCACCGACCGTCGTTTTGTCAACTAAGCTTTTCCAAGCTTCTAACTTTTGCAGTTCTTGATTCCAGCTAAAGCTGGTTAAACCATTCACAACATTTGTTAACAGTATCAATCCGCTACACATGTTTCAGATGTCTTTCCAATAATTATCCTATAATTTGTCCATATGACCATACATGGTGACTGACTACTTAATTGGTGTACACATAGCAAAGCTCTGTCATTTAACAGCAGTTACCAAAATGACATGAAGCAAAGGAGCTTTGACACAGGGGTTTAGGGTTAGGCTTGTACTGCAATTCCTGAAATGCTGAATGAAAACCATTATATACAGTACCATATATAATATAGCGATGTATAAATATAGACAGCCATCGTCTTGTTAATGCACATTTGGTTCATGCTTGTGAATCATTTTCATAATCAAACACTGCTCCCTGGTGGATGTTGTGTAGATCTAAATGAATGTGTAGTCTCTCAAATTGCAAAAATGATATACAAATAAATATGGTAACAATAAAATGAAAGAAAATAACAAAAGCATGCAATTCACAATTCATTTCACTATTGTTGGAATATATTGAAATATAATAATAACTTTGTTAACCCTTTACAATAAGGGTACGTTAATCAACCGATAATTAACATTAGTTATTGCGGTAATAAGCATTAAATAACAGTTAATGAACAGTTAACTAATGGTCTAGTAATCATTTACTAATGGTGTTCATGTTTACTAATGGTGTTCATGTTAGCAAAGGTAATAGTGTTCATGTTAACTAAGACATTCATTTATACATTATTTGATAGGGTTAGAGTCAAGTTTTTGTATTGTATTTCAGTTCTTGTGAGTCAGATTTACTCTGATTGCACTGGCACACCATCTCCAATCCTTTCATGTAGTGTTTTTAGTTTTTTCAGGACTAACCCTAACCCCTAGCACTATGCAGATGCTATGTAATAAAGCTGACCCCTGCATTAACTAATGTTCATTAATGATTCATTAATGTACGCTTATTGTTAAGCGTTACCATAACTTTGAGATATGCTGCCATCTCGTCCTTCCTTTGTGCAGGCAACAGAGGGCCTACATGGCCACACAGGGCCCCTTGGCGGAGACCACCGAGGACTTCTGGAGGATGCTCTGGGAACATAACTCCACCATTGTTGTCATGCTCACCAAACTCCGGGAGATGGGGCGGGTGGGTGACCCATACATGTAGCACGCACAGAAGAACCAACAACACAACACAAAAGCAAAGTTCAGACTTGTAGACATATGCATACTGTGCAAAATGGACGCTTTACCAAAATGAGGCGTATTGAAGCGTTTGGATTTAAATGTGAACACACACCCACTGAAGTACATAAACGGTTGTATTATCTCAGGCTGTTAGTTAATTTGACTTCTCGCTACGGCCAAGGTAACCCTAAAGCTTTCACTGTCACTGTAGTTTACTCATGCAAAAAAGCGAATTAAATCATAGCATTGCTCATTCTTGCATCTTTTAAAATGGTGTATGTGCTATAGACGGTCACTCTGAATGAACTATCCTTTTTTTGTAGGAGAAGTGCCATCAGTACTGGCCAGCTGAGCGATCAGCACGCTACCAGTATTTTGTGGTGGACCCCATGGCAGAGTACAACATGCCTCAGTACATCCTCCGAGAGTTCAAGGTCACCGACGCCAGGGTACCTGCTAATCCTCAGATTCATCACTGTAATTTGATTGTAGATTATTAGATAGTATTATAATGGATGAATGAATTGTCTACCCATATAGGATGGCCAGTCTAGGACCATTAGGCAGTTTCAATTTACTGACTGGCCTGAGCAAGGCGTACCAAAAACTGGAGAGGGCTTCATTGATTTCATTGGCCAGGTTCATAAAACCAAAGAGCAGTTTGGACAAGATGGACCTATCACCGTGCACTGCAGGTAACTATCTCATCACAGTATGTTTGCACTGACATGCTGAAGTGTACATTCATTATTCTGGCAGTTTGACTATACAGTTGCCGTTTTATGTTTCCCTGGCAACCCAAAACATCAGCATACAGTTTCCTTGATTTGATTGTGTCATTTGTTAAACCTGCCCTATGTTACTTTTCTACTGTCAAACCTAATCCTTACCCTAACCCATTAAACAATATTTGTCCTAGAAAGTTTCTCAAGAATAGAGCACGTTCATCCACGAGTCAATCCATCCAGGGCATTTTCCCCAAAAATCATTTTATTCAGATCCACTTTTACACTGAACTATGCCCTCATCAAAAGTTTGAATATGAAGTAGACCTGAAGCACACAAGCTTTCTTGGAGGCCCCCCCCCCATCATAAATGTCATTGGCCAAACGTTTCTGGAAACTAGAGGGTCTCAGACGGACCACGTAACCGCCCAGGTCTACATAGCTATAACTGTGGATATAGCTATAACTGTGGTTATAGCTATAACTGTGATTATAGCTATAACTGTGATTATAGCTATAACTGTGGTTATAGCTATAACTGTGGTTATAGCTATAACTGTGATTATAGCTAAAACTGTGATTATAGCTATAACTGTGATTATAGCTATAACTGTGGTTATAGCTATATGATTCAACGATTCAAGCCCAGGTCTACATAGCTATAACTGTGGTTATAGCTATGTAGACCTGGGCGGTTACGTGGTCCGTAAGGTTGAATCGTATAGCTATAACTACAGTTATAGTTTTAACTGTGGTTATAGCTATAACTGTGGTTATAGCTATAACTGTGGTTATAGCTATAACTGTGATTATAGCTATATCTGTGGTTATAGCTATAACTGTGGTTATAGCTATAACTGTGGTTATAGCTATAACTGTGGTTATAGCTATGCGATTCAACGATTCAAGCCACCAGAGATTGTTAATGGCAACACCTACAAAGTGGAGACTCTTTAATATGTGAATGTGTCGTTCGGTCATCAGTGCGGGTGTTGGGCGGACGGGTGTTTTCATCGCTCTGAGCATTGTGCTGGAGAGGATGCGATACGAGGGAGTGGTGGACCTCTTCCAGACCGTCAAGACGCTAAGAACCCAGAGACCCGCCATGGTGCAGACAGAGGTAGAGCGTGAGCTACGATTGGGCTATACTGGTTCCTCATCAGGGCAGGGCTCTACGTTGCTTTAATCATCTTAAATATACACACACATTATCTTACATTACACGGACAGGGGATATGTAATGTAAATATGAAAGTTGTTTAAACTTTTATTTAAGTGAAATGTTGTTTACCATACTTTGTATATAATGCATAGCACAGCCACATCATAGTCCTCAGTAGGCACTGCTGTTTAGGAGAGAGAAAAATGCAGCCTATGCATTTTCTTAATTAGTTTTACATTTCCTTTTACACTTCAATGAATGCTTGTCCTGGCTACATCCGTGCCGTATGTTCAGAAGGTGTCCAAGAAGGCTGCTGTTTTTGATTGTAGTTATTTTTTTATCTTATAGAATCAACTTTGTGATCACAAAATAGTCAAATAAAAAATACATAAGATAAAGTGTTACTCAGTTTCCCCTTACCGCAAAGTCTCACATTTTCACTTTGTTTATTTTGTTTTCAGGACCAGTACCAGTTATGTTACAGAGCAGCGCTGGAATACCTTGGAAGCTTTGATCACTATGGGACATGATAACACAAGTACTGAGAGGGACTCCAGATGTTTAGAGTGAAAGAACCTATTTCTGACTTCTTCGTGGACTGGTTAGAAGGGGAATGCATGTTGCACCCCTATACTCCCCCTCCTCCACAACAAAAACCTGTCACATTTTAGTACTCACTTTGACATTTGGACAAAATACTTCAATTAACTACCCAAAAGATGTCCCTCAAACAAAAGATTTTCTGCTGTTTTCCTTTAAATCATTGTTCCTGTGATTATATACATTGTAATATTATTGTATGTTTTAATGGTTCTTGTCTTATAATTCATTTATACTTTTTTTATTAGCACAAATTATCATTATTTTCAGACATGCTTCAAATATGGTATGTTGGGGTGTGCATAGAGCTGCTAATTACATTATTTTTCTTACCATATACCATATATATTAAATATCTTATGTTACCCATATTATTTAGTTGAACACAGGGCCCAACTGTAGTTGTCAAACCAAGTCATTAGATGCGGCATAAAAAAAATATAACACACTTTTTGTGAAGTATAAAATAAACCTCACAGTTTCAACTAATATTTGTCTTCACATGAATAACATAATTTGTGTCCGTAACTTCCATTAATTAATTGTTAGAGTTGATATTTTTCAATTATATTGTTTTAATCTGTACAATGAACTTTGACTTGAGTAGACTTTTCCTACAGTAGTAGACAATACAAATGCTTAATATTATGATGAACCGGTAGCATATTACATTGAATCAATACCAACCTAAAAATCGGTATCATAGATATCACAATACATCCCTTAATGTACTATATAGGGATTTCTTTTATGAAAAATGATTGGATATCATTATATTTGGGGCCAAGTTATTGTTGTAAATACGGTATTCTGCAAAAGTAAAAAAGATTACACATCATATTTAAAGCTTGGAGAAGATATTATCCATTATTATATAATATCAATATTACTATAATGACAAAGTAAAATTGGTGAATCCCTGTTGAAGACTATGTGCTGATTTAGGTCTCAGAGTTTGGACACTTGATCTGTACGACCATAACGCTTACTTTATCAGATTGCTCTTTTAGACCTGAAATGAAACATCTGTTAACACATTAGGAGAATGCAAACATTCAGGTAAACCCCATTTCTTTGTGTGATCATTTGCGCAGTACAACAGTTGCCATGTCACTGTGGAGCAGTGTTTGTATGTCTACACTGTCATGTTTTTTAATTTGTAAATAAAAAGAGATATAACCAAATTTGAGATGAATAAAGTTCAATATTTGGCTTTAATATAAAGCTGGCCGTGTTCCTGTTCCTATTTCTGCCTTAAATGCCCTATCCAACAGAAGTCAGATGGCATTTTACGAAGGTAGTTTGGGAGGTGTCTGCATAAAACCGAAGGTTGGGGCAGGACACACCCTCCCACCGTTTCAAAAAGTGGAAGGGATCATCGCAATGGCTAGGGTAGAAGCTTGCTAGCCTTGATATTTTAATCAGTCAAAAACCAAAGCTAGTTGTTAATCAACATGCTACGATTTACAGTTGACAATAGAGCAATGTAATTGGACAAAATACTAGTCAGTTTAACCCCAGTGAAGGCATGTGACATAACTACGTAATACAGCTGTATACCAGATGTAATTCTTTTTTTAATTCCTACATTGAATAGGTGTATTATTTTATTTGATGTAAATCATTGTATTGAAGTAATTCAACTATAGGTCATCCAATTTGGACTTCGAGCAATTTCCTTTTTATTTTGTTGGAAGTAGATTCGAAGATACACAAACCTCTGGGATAGTGTCATCTCTAGTGAAACACTTTCATCTGGCACCACTTTCTGAAATTGGTGCCAGATGATGTCACTTACCTGTATTGGGTGCTACTCCTGCGATTTTCTTCAGCTGACAACTTGCTGTTGAACACCTGTGACCACTCTGTAAAATGAAGTAAATCCATGTGCAGAGAAAACCTGGTGGGTTTGTGAAGACATCCTTCAGGAGTTGATTGGATTGTGCCAAATGGAATTTCTTGCCAGTGGTGCCCATACTATTTTGATGGCGAAGGGAAACATGATATTGGTTGAAAGTTTAGCTGGCCCATTTTCACAGGTTGGCAGCACAAGCAAAATAATGACGTTGTAGAGAGGTAATTAACATTCGGATGTAAAATAACAAATCAACACAGACCCGGCAGCCTATAAATCCTAGCCATTTGGGTCGAAGAAAGTATGAAGGCATCCCGAGGAGGAGGTGACTCTTCAGTTGCTGAAGGTGATGCTCTCCTCCTGGTATCCTCCTCAGGGTTCGTGGAAGAGCCTATGCAGATGGTAGGCATGCAGGAGTAGAAGATGAGTCTACGTTATCGAAGAATTGGTCAATGCCACTATAGTGGAGCTCCTGACCATCAGATGGCTGCCTCCAATGAGCCGCCACTAAAAATGCCATTAAACTGCAAATCCTTCTAACCAGTATAGTCGGGGTGGTCAGGTGGGTATGGTAATCTCTTTGAAAGTGGATGTTTTTTAAGTGCGTACCCAGGACTTTAGAAATACAGAGATAAAGAGGAAACTACTGGGGTTCTACGGCATTTCTTGGAAATATAACGTGACCTATATACAGTATGTGAATTTCTTTTCATTTTGAGGGCGTCCAAAAAAATAAATCCTCACAGGCCAGTACCCTCCTGGAACTTACACCCAAGCCAGCAGGGGTGTTGAGCATGGAAGAGAGTACAACCACTACCTCAGATATGACTATCCTGCCAGCCCTGAGGAGGAGCAGCAGGTCCAGACCTTTCCTGGTGCCTCTGATCAGAGCTTCCAGATGCCCGGTCTGGGTGCGAGGCCAGAACCTTGGAGACCTGGAATAGCCCGCATATATAGGGGACAACATACAGCGGTCTTTCTCCTAAGATTCAGTTATCTTTTCCGGAGGGAACCCTCATGCAGTAGATGGGTTGTTCAATAATGTTACATTTTTTACTTCATGTTCTGCCTGTACTGAGCTTGACGTTTTATATTAATGCTTGTGATGCCCACTTTACTTCTCTAAATGGACTTCAAGAACAACACCAACATATTGTATTGGGTTTATGGAAGTTTAACCACAATTAATTAATTATTAAACAATCAGGCATAAAGGTTGATGGCAGATTTGATTGTGTGGTCCTGAACAACAGACTAGTCAGTACATTAAAGAGGCTGGCTCTCAGACAGCTTATGTGACCATCAGCCAAAACGGTCACTTTGAGACTTGGTGGCTCTCAGATTCTGTGCCTTGTAAGAAATCTAAAGGGTAGCAAATTGGACTACGGTCTACAGTTGGTTTAGGAGTGTTAAGCATGTAGATATTTCCTACTTCATCTAGTTGTGTGCAAGAATCTCTGAATCTGACATCATTGTAATATCAAGGCGACGGTCGTTTGTCACAAGATGCAGTTCTTTGGGGTGACTTCATCCCAATTTTAGCTTGAGTTCATGAAGGATTTGTTTTGCCTTTAAAGGTGACTTGGGAAAGGAAACCTAGTGCATCTGAGATGGCAGTGACAGTCGAGACGATACCTCTTGACTGTTCTCTGAAGAGATGTGGAAGGTGAATGCATCACTTGATGTTCCAATGGAATGCCATTGCTCTTTTGACAGGCAACCTTTCTCTGTCCAGGTCCAATTCCTTCATCTGCTTGGCCTTATATTTGTCAGGCATTGAGGCCTATATTGTACGGCTGTAGCTGATCCATTTTGTTAACCTGTCTCCACCCTTAGAGCATAGATTTGTCACGTCTTTTACAAGTGATAATCGTTTATTGACTTGAGGACGTCAACGTAAACATTGGAATCAATCGTTTCTACACTGACCTTTATCATACAGTTCATAATTGGCTTCAGCTGTCTTTTGCATTGCAATAAGTTGAAGATGAACAGTCAAATACCACCTGTACATTCCTTTGGGGTTATGATGGATCCTGTGATTTGGTGTTCACTTTTCTGTGGTTGGAGTTGTTTGGTTGGTATCCTCTGTGCAACCTTTGTAATGATCTCTTCCATAAGGGGTCTACTCTGCAGCATCAGATTCATCTTTTCTGAACTGTCTGGATAGATTCAGAGCCTGTGTTTTGCCATATGATGGTTGTTTGGTAAGGCCATGTCTTTGTTGCGAAGTAGTTGTGACCATTCTTTAAGGGAAACACAGCTTGTTGCATTCTGCATGAAAATGGGATTATTTGCTAACATTTCACGTTATCCTCCTACTCCTTTTCTGGAAAATTTGTATTGTATTACATAAGAAGGTAAGCTCTCCCAATTGGGCAATTGTACACTATATGTTGCCGATCTCTTGTCCAGTTAATGTTCATGTCATTTTTCAGAGGAAGATTTCAGTCTCTCTGCTTTTAGCATTCAGCCGTCTCATTAGTCTCTCTGTATAAAATGTCCAGCTGCCAGAATCGAGAAAGGCCTTGATTAAAACAATTATACTCCCTTTGCCTAGCTTCATTTGGACTGGAACAATTGCAAGTGCAACAATGTAATCAACCCTTTGTTCATTGATCACCAACCACTTCCATATTCAATCCAAAAAAAGGTGTTCCTGCCATTGCGGCTGGAGTGGGCTCACATGATGATGGAAATAAATGTATTCAATGAGCTTATTAGAACCCATGATATAAAGCTAACATTAGTACCCCATTGGACCACCCATTCGTAGTGCTAACACCAGTTATGACTAGTTTCTCCTTCTACATAGAGTGGTCAAGACAACGCCATATACAGTTTTATGGTTCTGAGATAAATCAGACCCTATAGGCGTGGCTTCTTTACCATTCTGCCCATACCAATATAGACTGAGGATTTACCACCTCTGTTTACTGATTTGATTTTAGTCAGACACAGAAGATGAGAAGGGTTTCTGCTGGCCTGATGTCAGTGGGGAGCTCGTTCCACCATTGTAGGGCCAGGACAGCAAACATTCTGGATTTTGTTGAGCGACACCTGGGGGCCCCTTGAAGATAGGGGGTACCAATCTGTTTGGCACTTATGTAGTGCAGTGGATAGGCTGGGGTGTATAGTTTGACCATCTCCTGGATGTAGGGTGGACCTGAGGCATTCCCAGCACAGTAGGCAAGTACCAGTGACTTTAATCGGATTTGAGCAACTACCAGTACCCAGTGCAGGGTGCGGAAGAAGCAGTGTAGTGTTGGAGAACTTGGGTAGGTTGAAGATCAGTCGGGCTGCTGCATTCTGGATGAGCTGCAGAGGACCAATGGCACATGCAGGCAAACCAGCCAGAAGAGAGTTGCAGTAGTCCAGACGCGAGATGACAAAAGCCTGGGCCAAAACCTGCGCGGCTTTCTGGGTGAGGAACGAGCGTATCCTACTGATGTATGGAGCATGAAATTGCAGGAGCTGGTTATCACAGCGATTTTGGCAGCCAAGGACAGCTTGTCATCCCGTGTTCCTGGAAACACAGAGTCGCTCAAACACTGTCATCAAAGTTACTCCCGCTGCTTTTTTAAATGTCTTTGAGCCATACTTTATGCAAGTTAACTAATGTTGACTGTCTGTTCTGGGCTACTGTAATAAACATGGTGGTGCAACATGGCAGCCTCCATGGAAGAGGACCCGCTCCTTATGTAGATACACAACAATTCATATTTCTTATGGGATAATACACTAATTAAACATACTTGAATAATATATTACATTTTTGCCTAGTCCGTTCCCCTAGATGCCACTAAATTATACACACTGTACCTTTAAGACTGTTCATCTAAAAAATTCTAATAATTATTCAAGAATAATGATAATACAAAATAAAATATTTAAGAAACGACTCTGTAAATGTTTGGTCACACAAATTAATCTTACAATAATTCATTTTATTAGAACTTACATGAGCGTTTTTTTCCTTCTGTAATTATCATAATTTATTAAAGAGGCGGTGTCTGTCGAAAAGAACGCACCGTGATTAGCCCAGAGCGGCCCAGACGTAACGTAAGGTCCACCCTCTCCATTCTCGGTGTAAACATACACACACTGGGCATGCGTACGACACTGAATAATGGAGGTCTATCTTTTTTACCCAGACTGATTTTTTATATTTACATGATACCAGCTTGAACTAGAAACAGATACAATTCATGCTCATAAATATAGGTAAGTCTCAGTTTAGAACATATATTTTCTTATTTATTGGCACTACTAGGGTAGATCTAAGTTTGCGAGTAATAAGTGTGGACGATATGCAACAAGGCATGTTTGCTGTTGTAGCTTTCCAATGTAGGGTAGCACAAGCCTGTCAGATTCCTGGCCGTTCCTACTGTTAGCTTTTGCTACAACAATTGATCAAATACATGGAGATCCCACTTCTATTTAGTTTAGTCACTGTTTAATGTAACTCTCGCCACTGCTTGGTTGTTTGCTACACTACATTAGCTCCGGGACAGGACATGTCAACCAATACTAGCATGTTAGCTACCTAGCTCGCTTTATTTATCATAGTGCAATGTTGTCTCTTGACCTTAGTTTTTAAAGATTGTGTTCAATTTACATAATGTACTCACCATTTTGCTGTTAATAGTAACCACGTTATCCAACGGCTAATGTTTTTGCTGACGTGCAGTTAATGTATCTTAGTTGTCTGCTAAAAGTTAACTAATGAACCCTCAACTACCTACATTGGAGTAGCTTTAGCACGGCGTTGCACTCTGTGTCAATCTTTAAATGAATCCTGATGTATTGTCAGCACAAAAGACCGTTATTTCAATGATTGCCTTACGTTTTTCCCCTATTACTTCACCCTGCCTGCAATTTCTTTGGGGGGGGGGGGGGGGGGGGGGGGGGGGGGATAATGAAACTGTCAGTGAACCCTATGCATCAAAACTACTGTTATGGAAGTTTTTAAGTATAATTCCGTGCAATACAATTGCATTACTGTTATATAAATATATATATATAAACATTGTTTTTACAGAGTTTCCTCCTTGTGCATGTTAAAGTCACCCAAGATGTCCACGGACACAGCTCAGACAGATGGCAGCGGGATAATGACCTTTAACCCCTCGAAGGGGGAATTTAAAGACTTCAGCCGGTACATTGCCTATATGGAGTCTCAAGGGGCACACAAAGCTGGCATGGCAAGAGTAAGTATTATTTATTGGGTTCAACACAAGGACAAAACAAGATGATTTTGTCAATTAATGTATTCATTAATTTGGAGCTATAGTTTTCACATGAACTGTTGGAACCACCACAGGACATTAGCGCATTAGTATGAAATGTTTATGGAAAATACATTTAAATTTACTCTTGGTTTCCCAATATGTTATTTGGGCATGTACTAGATATTGGCTAGATTGTTACAAAAGTAGATTTGTTTCTAATAAAATCGAATAAACTGTTGTCATATAGGCCTTATACATATGAATTCCATGCAATATTATTGGCTGTGGATGCTGTTGAATATATATATTATAGGGCGGTAATAGATGGGTAGGAGTATTCAGGTAGTAGTATTAACACTTCTTTAATGCTAATTAATCATGCAAACTATATACTCATTCCACTTTGCATAAGTATATATGACCCAGTTGTTACATAGGTTTATTTGGGTTTATTATTATTATTTTTTCATCCTCAGGTTATCCCACCGAAAGATTGGAAGCCAAGACGGAGCTACGATGACATCGATGATTTGGTGATCCCTGCCCCCATTCAGCAGGTTGTGTCGGGACAGTCGGGTCTCTTCACACAGTACAACATCCAGAAAAAGCCCATGACGGTCCGAGAGTTTCGCAAAACTTCCAATCTAGACAAGTGAGACATGCAGAATTATTACGGTGTTAACAATGGATAATATGTCTGCATTGTGCACACGTGCAGTGGGGGTCTCCCATTCATTATGCTTTTCAAGACCTCATCACGTGGATGTTTTGAAGCTCTAACTGCAGCCGTGGGAAGAAGGTGGACCTTGAACAGGTCACATATTAATATTTGAGGTTCTCAAAGTTGGCACACTCGGCGTTGTGAAAGCGTTTGGCATGGTCTGGAGCAAATCGATCTCCTCCAGGTTTGAGGGGGGATCTCATTTTCCACACTCTGCACCCTCCCTGGTTATTTTGGCCAGGAATGCTTCTGGAGTACAAAGCTGCCAAGATGACTCCACATCAGTGTATTTTAAGGGCAGTTACAGTCGTCATCCTATGGATCATGTGCTTTAACTGTTACCTTCTTCTTAGAGGCATTGTATTTGTTTTGGGATAACAACTCAAACATTCTCTTTCCGTCTAGGTTTTGTAATCCTCGGTATGTGGACTTTGAGGAACTGGAGAGGAAGTTCTGGAAGAACCTGACTTTTAATCCCCCACTCTATGGAGCTGATGTATCCGGGACACTGTACGACCTTGTAAGTAAACACATTATTTATATGGTTGAATGTATTGTTGGAGTCTGGTATTGCATTTCATGATGCCTAATAAGCATTTGTACCTTGGTAATGGTATTGGCTTTTAAATGACAACACTTGAAATGACTTGACACTCAAGATAGTCGGAACCAGGTTATGGTAGTTTTCATAAATTAAATAAATATCATTCAATAAAAATGAAGACAAGAAAAAAACATTATAAGATGAACTACCTACCAATAGCCTTAAATTAAGTTGGATTTGCTGGCTGGCGGATTAATGTAAAATGTGCTTCTCAGATCTTATCCTTCTTAGGTAGTGAACAAAGTAAAAGTACATTTGGTTATCTAACACATGCATTGCTACACCAGCCCATCACCTTTCATTTCCTTCTCCTATCCTTTCCTTTCAAGGATGTAAGCGAGTGGAACATTGGCCATTTGAACACCATCCTAGACACGGTTGAACATGAGAGTGGGATCAAGATTAAGGGAGTCAATACGCCATACCTTTACTTTGGGATGTGGAAGAGTACATTTGCCTGGCACACAGAGGACATGGATCTCTACAGCATCAACTATCTCCACTTTGGAGAGCCCAAGTCTTGGTAAAGTCTATGTTTAACCTTAGCCTACGTTAGCTGTCAGGAATACTCATAGGTCTTAGTTTTAGTGTTGATTGATTTTTGTTATTGTTTTGGCGGAGGTATAATGAAACAATTCCAAATGTGCTGCTTGTCAATCTTGTTCAATTGCCAATGTTTTTGCTAACGCCTTTGAATGCTCAACTATTGACAGTTGACTATTGATTAACACTAATATGTTTATAGTGTTAGAGAATGTTGGTGTATTTCTGAAATATCTGTGGTTCTTTACCATGCACAGGTATGTTGTCCCTCCAGAACATGGCAAACGTCTAGAGCGGCTTGCAAAGGGTAAGTATATACAATAATTTCATTGTTCATTCTAGTTACCCGTACAAGGTTACTGTCACGACGATGAGTCAATTCGGTTTAATAATTGGCTAATAATCTACATGGTAAAAGAAAATCATCCCCACCGGCCAGTTTATCGAGACTGACAATCAAAACAATATCTGATTTAAAGTATCAGTAAATTGTTAAATGAAGAACAAATAAGATGCACAAATATTGATCTTTTTTGCTTTTTTTACAGGGTTCTTTCCAGGAAGTGCTCAGAGCTGTGAAGCTTTCTTGCGACACAAAATGACCCTCATCTCACCATCCATCCTGAAAAAATATGGCATACCTTTTGAGAAGGTGATCTTGTTGTCTATTATGAACAGATATTCACCATTTATATTCATTTACATTGATTTATTTTATTACATGTTTGCAGTATTTAAATGCTCTATGTTTAATGTTTAGGTTACGCAAGAGGCCGGACAGTTTATCGTGACCTTCCCTTTTGCTTATCACGCTGGTTTCAATCATGGGTTCAACTGTGCGGAGTCGACCAACTTTGCCATGCAGCGGTGGATTGATTACGGCAAACAAGCAACCCTGGTACTGTTCTCTTCCCACCAAGTCCCACCACAACTTTACTCAGGAGTTGATTGCAACCAGCCACACTGAATATTCATGAGGCAGGAATCGAGCGCCATTGCTCCTATTCCATTTATATCAAAACAGATGAGCAGGGCAGGTCTCGTATACATAGTCTCATAGTCTTCATCAGTATGATCATATTTTTTTTATATAATAGCAGACTAATGTCAACTTGATACTTCATAATAATTAATATAAGTCAACAACAACAACAATGAAATGAACAGGCTGGCACTTAACTAGCCAGACTTGCCACATGTAACCTCAGGTACCCCAATTAACTTGATTTTCAATAAGCAAGATAATGAATGTAATGAATGAAACAGATTTAAACGTGTACAGCATCAAGTTACAAGGGCCTTGGCCACCCATGACTTTTTTTCAAGAATGGCTAGCAAGGATTCACCAACGTGGACACAGTCAGACTGGTAATGCATATGTGCTTTTGTTATCAACTAGCCTAGAAAATAATCATGCGCTTCCAATTGTATTTATTAAGTATATTCTACCGTTTTTCATTCACCTTTCAGTGCTCCTGTAGTCAAGACATGGTAAAGATATCGATGGACGTCTTCGTGCGCAAGTATCAACCAGAGCGCTACGCGCAGTGGTTGGCCAGAAAAGACAACGCGCCGATCGATCACTCCAAACCAACGCCCGAGGCAGCAGAGTTCATGCCGGGACATGAGGCCCTCCAGCTGCCGGACACAACCGCCAGTGACCTTCAAGAAGCTACAAGCACCACCCAAGAGGACAAAAGGTTGGCTTTCATCCGCACAGAAGGGAGGCGTTTGCGTGGCATCAGAGCCACTGCATACGGGCGGCAGTGGCTCTGGAGGTTGAGCGGGTTGACTGGCAACCGGCAGGTTGCTAGTTCGATCCCCGGCTCCTCCTAGCTGAGTGTCGAGGTGTCCCTGAGCAAGACACCTAACCCTAACTGCTCCCGACGAGCTGGCTGTTGCCTTGAATGGTTGACACTGCCGTCGGTGTGTGACTGTGTGTATGAATGGGTGAATGTTAGGCAAGAATTGTAAAACTCTTTGAGTTGGCCACTGGTTAGAAAAGTGCTATATAAATGCAGTCCATTTACCATCACATGCAATGGTTTGTTGTTCCTCCCGTTATGTGTTGAAATATTGTTCTTGGAGCATTTCAAAACTATGCCATAGAATTTTTTTTTTAACTGGTCATTTAATTTAGGGCTGAAACATTTTATTTTAATGGAATCGCAACGCCTTTAATTTCCAGTAAAGTAGTTTTTTAGATATAAAACCCCATGTTTTGTGCATCTATTCAGGTGTTGTGTGTGACGTCTGTCCGTTTGTTGTGGTTTTCACTTGCACAGCTTATACCCAAAGAGGACAATAACCATTTAAATCTTCCTTTCAATGCATGCGTTGTGGTTCAAAGACATGTACGTACAACACACACGTACTGCATGTTCTCTCTGTACAAACACATTAATATGATAGCAATAATTGTTTTTTGCTTCAGTGCCGAGAAGGAGTCAAAGCGTTTCAATGTGGACTTGGTCGTGGCTGAGGATGGGAGCTCTCCACTGATCGAAGAAGACAAGATAGACGATGAGGTGGAGACGGTCAAAGCAATCAAGGAGGAGAAACCAGATAAAGGTACTGCACAATTCAAATTTATATATATATATATTTTCTATGGTGTGAGAAGTACCAAATATATGCTTCAAATGTATCAAAATAATTCCATGTTTGTGTTTGCTTACTTATCTTTAGAGTGGAGATCTAAAATATGTAGTTTATCGGTCATCTAGATGCAAATTAGTATGGGACAATAAAGAAAAACAGATGAAAGCATGTTATTAAATATAGATTTTTGGGTACATCAGAATGTATTTTCTAAAATTGAAACACCTTTTGTGTGCAGGCATTGGAAATGTGTTGATGAACCGGAAACGTGCTTGTTAATATTGAGGCTAATCTAACTACATATCATCTTCTTCACGCAGACATGCAGGGTCCTAAGGACAAAGGCGTCAAATCCAAGCCCAAAGCGCAGTCTAAAGCCCACACCAAAAAATCTGCCAGAAGAAGAAGTCCTGGGAAAAACAACAACAACAGCAACAACGGCATCCTCGACACGGTGAAATCCTCCGAAAACCACCATGAGGCCGGTGCTCTCACCCTGGCCCTGAAGTCTGAGGCGCTGGGGACAGGCGAGGAACCCCAGCTAGCGGGCATCTCCTGCCCGGCTCCCAGGCTCTTTCAGATGGCCCTGAGTCCAGCGGATGTCCTTCATGTCCACAGCTACGCCAAGGGGGACTATGGGGATGACGAGGCCCTGGTCAGGGAGAAGGAGGAAGGCATGAACTACAGCACGGACACGGAGACAGATGGACAGGACAAAGGGGTGAGCATCAACACCGTCAATTCTTTGCTCTGTGCGCTACACATGCTGATCCAGTATCCTGACTATAAACCTTCCTCGCTATTATGTGTACATAAAACCGGAGTACAAGGTTTGTGCCTATGAGATTGTTGCAGTTGTTCCTTTTATATTGCAAGGAGCAAACTAAGGGATTAAGTGGCTTGGACTGTTCTAAATGTAACTTTGATTGTTTTACGACTCTAATGAGGCACCACTTCGATAAGGAAGAAAATAACACAGTTTACGTATTAGATTATACTATAAAGATGAATTAACCTAGCCACTTAATCTATGAAGTTCTCTCTCCAAGTCAGTGATTATATGAGCTATCAACCATGAGCATTCTTGCTCATGGTGATGAACATGAAACAATTATGGGGAGTAAATAAGCAAAAACAAAACAACAAAAACCTAAACCTAAACAAAACACACAAAACTTAAAGGTGTATGTAGAATACAGTACCATCTAGCGGTGAGGTTGCAGATTGCAACCAACTGAATACCCCCCCCCCCACCCATCCCTTTCCAATGATGTAAGCGAAGCTACGTGTGTGTGTGTGTGTGTGTGTGTGTGTGTGTGTGTGTGTGTGTGTGTGTGTGTGTGTGTGTGTGTGTGTGTGTGTGTGTGTGTGTGTGTGTGTGTGTGTGTGTGTGTGTGTGTGTGTGTGTGTGTGTGTGTATGTCTCTGAGCATGTGTGTGTGAGCGTGTGTGTGTGTGTGGAGCTCTGTCCCGGGCACCAGTTGATTTTGATATCTGCGTCCGAGAGAGGGCTAAGCTCGGACGCTTACAGTATAGAGCCACAGTGTTGATGTGTGGACCGCCGTCTGGGCAGCGGTTGATTTTGGTGCCCGATGGGGGATTAAGAAGTTGGCGTGGGTCGGAACCAAGGGGGTAACACGTCCTTCCTAGAAGTCTTTGCTCAGAACGCACCCTCGCCTTCACACTAAAATTGCATCAACATGCATTAGAGACAAGGAATAGCGGTTTACTTGGTGAAGCTTTTGGCCATCGGTTGGTTGTTCTCTCTCTCTCTCTCTCTCTCTCTCTCTCTCTCTCTCTCTCTCTCTCTCTCTCTCTCTCTCTCTCTCTCTCTCTCTCTCTCTCTCTCTCGAGAGAGAGAGAGAGAGAGAGAGAGAGAGAGAGAGAGAGAGAGAGAGAGAGCTTATTAGGGTGACATTACTATTTTATGACCCCCCCCAAACACACTTTAGCCGGAGGGGTGTGTCAAAATATAGGCACTAAAGTTTCTCAAATTGTACACAAAGAAACACTCCTTTTCTCCTCGTTTTTCACAGTCCAAGTTGTTGTTGATCATCCTAGTGAGAGAGGACTTTGTATTTGTATGCGGGACAGTGTGCATCTCAGGAATGCATGGAAGAGGGGCCTGGAAGAATACCCTGTCCCGAATGGTCTATGTTTAGACTCATCAGGTGGTAGAAATGTCTCGAGTGTGTCTTGCTGTTTAACAGAGTTGGGGTCCATTTGGTCAGTGTAGTGAACAGACGTAGTCTTAAGGGCAGCAGGATATTGGTGGGGGGTGTTAGGTGGGATAAATCACTTATCAGTTCCAGATCTGTCAATTTCCCCAGACCAATGTGTATAATTCAAAGCAGTGCAGCCTGGTACGGCTACACCTACCTACTCCGTTAATAACGTATTACAAATATAGTCGATCCATATAGTCGATTTGTAATCCTAACGTTTTTGAGACTAGCAACACTGAACTGATCTGACCAATTGTTACCTGGCCGGCACAATATTTCTTGGTCATTAGAGGAAACCATTGATTGTCTCATATTTGATGAAAACTACGTTGTCGTCTTCATGTGTGTGTGTGTGGTGAAGAAAATAATGAGACAGGAAATAGAGTATGTTGTCTCTCAGGCTCATTTGGGATGCGTGTCTGGTTTTAGCAAGTTGGGTCTGGGGGGGCAGCTGACATGCATGTCAGCTGTTGGTGACCCACTAAGACGGTGAAGAATAGATCAGGGTTCACACACTTACACTGACGACATGTTCTCCTGCAGGACGCAGATGAGATGGCTACAGATGAAGAGTATGAAAGCCACCTTGGAAAGCTGCCAAGACACCATCCTCTGATTAAGGATGGCATCAGTGACGAAGGTATGCAATAACCAGACACAATAGAAAATGAATGCGTAATCATCTTGGGCGGGACAAAAGTGGACCAGACTAAAACAATTTACTGTGAAAAACGCACTCGTGGATAGCCGCGTTTTATTCTTGAGAAAAAACGTTCTAGTTATGTCGACATTTTGTAATGGAGTCAATAGCCGACCGTGCAAAAGTTATGTAGTGCAGGTTTGAATCGTACCAACAGCCTCTTTGAAATTTGACCATTCCTGTATTCATTCGTTTTGCTGGGAATTGATGGCTTTCAGAGGTGGCAGAGGATATGCCCCTGGAGGATGAAGGCCACGATGTGGGGGAGAGCTGGACCAAGCCCTTGGCTCAGCTGTGGCAGAACAGACCTCCCAACCTGAAGAAGGAGAGGGAGTACAACCGCCGCATGGGCCTGCAGCCCCCCTACTGCTCCGTCTGCACGCTGTTCAGGACGTACCAGCGGGTGAGTCCTCTCGCGTGGGACTCCCAAGGGCTTGCACGGCGTGACCTCGCGTCGCAGTGACGCCTCCATTTCGGACGTCATGGTGTTTTGGGCATTGTTCAGTAATCAATCGTGAAGTCATTCGTCATGAACGGGGAGACATGCTGTGTTTGAGACAGGCCACAGAGTTTCTCACGTGAGATGTGGCGAAACCAAGTTTGGATTGGCCTAGGCTGGGGTATATTTGCGTTTGTTGAGGACTTTACAGCACCACAACTCTCGTGCGGTCAAGCCCCGTCGACCCTTCTCAAAGAGGCATCATGGTAGGACAAACACAGCAACGTCGCTCATGACACTTCTAGCGGGTTTGCTCCAGTGTGTACCAGGGCACGGACACTAAGGCCTCGTCCACACGAATAGGAAAATGGATTTTCCCTGTCCACACCAACGCTGTCACAGCAAATATCGCCGTCCTCAAGAGAACACCAAAAACGCGCACATAATCATGCCAGGCCAGTAGGTGGCGATACAACTTTATGTCAACCCCCGCAGAACATCAGGCGCACGCGCATTGATTGGGCTACTTGAAAGGCCAATGACGAGGTTACGCTAGGTCGACTTGTAAACATGTAACTAAACCGAACCGTACTAGACACACGTTAAACGCGCCGGCGGTCCGCCATTGCGTGTGCGTTTCTGGCGCATCGCGCCACGTGTGAAACAACAATTGCCACGCTTAAATCGAGGTCGGGAAGGTCACCGTTGTTGTTGTTGTTGTTGTTGTTGTTGCGAAACCTCCGTTACACCGCTAATATCCAAATGAAATGAAATGTATCCACAATGTAGAAGTGCGAGCATGTTGAAAGAATAGAAGATGGGTGTTCTCTAGTGGCCTGGGCTGAACCTTGAGGTTTTTTCTCCTCCCCCCCCCCCCCCCCCCCCCTCCGGCCAGACGGAGTGTGCCAGCGGCGGGGACAGCCCCGTCATGGCGTCGGGCGGCCGCATGCGCACCAAGCCGCTGATCCCCGAGGCGTGCTTCACCACCATCACCGAGGAGGACGCCGAGTCGGAGGAGCAGACGCCCACGCCGCATCTCCACGACGACGGCACCAGCCTGCTCCTCAGCTGCTCCCAGTGCAGCGTCCGCGTTCACACAAGTCAGTGTGTGTGTGTGTGTGTGTGTGTGTGTGTGTGACCGCGCACCTTTTGGTGTGGGCCTCAACCGCGGCCCTTTTTTTTAGTTTGGTTAGTTTGGTTCAGGTGTCGGGGACAGCGTGCTTAAACAGGCGCGCGTCTCGATGGGGGAGAGATGATCGTAGCGGATTATTGAGCAGCTTGCTAGTTTCCATCCATAGCACCAGAGGCAGGTACACATAACATTGTATTCAACAGGTTAGAGTACAACATGTTATAAACACGATCTGTGTACAGATGCCACATTAAAAAACTCTCTCTCTCTGGCTCGCACACACACACACACACACACACACACACACACACACACACACACACACACACACACACACACACACACACACACACACACACACACACACACACACACACACACACACACACACACACACACACAATTGCCATTGTATGGTTTAATATTTTGGAACATATTGCCTCAAAAAAAGAATGACTTTTGGAGTTAGTTGTATGCTAGGTCACCTATTCCTAGGAAAGATCGCAAATGTCTTGATTGTATATGATTTTCTCATTCATGCTAGGTCATTTCAGATGTATTTATCTTGTTTGTGTCAACATAAACCTTTATCCATAATGCTTGACTTTCTACTTTGAGATGATGAAGCACAAATGAGTCTTGCGTTTTCTTTTCAAGTGAAAGCAATAATAATGATGGCTTGGCATATATTTTCTTGTGTTTGTTTGCTGCAGGTTGCTACGGCGTAGATCCAGCCAGTGTGAGCAAGGATTGGAAGTGTGCGCGCTGCAAAGCCAATGCCATGACCGAGGTCAGAACATGTACTTGGTTGTTTATTCAACATGAGCTTATATAGTTAATGAGTTAATTAACTATAAGTAGATCTTGGGGTCTGATTTCCGACGTATGTTTAATTAACCTATGCATAATACCGTAACAACAAATCTCTCAAAATACCAACATAATTTTGTGGGTTTGTGATAACGAAATTATAATCAACATGCAGATTTCTAAAGTCTAGGGACAGTAATAATTTGTTATCAAATAAGCTATTACAGTGATATATGGTTATACTTTGTTAGGGCTGTCGTGGTGGTGGAATTTCCAATATGCAATATGAAAGGCACAGGATATGGTGAAGAAATTCTGAAAACAAATATTCCTTCTCTTTAGCATAAAGAGTCTATAAGAATTAGACCTGTAGCTTATCACAGCGTGAGGCAATGCTGGGGGATTTGGAGCTCCACTTGTGCTTTCGCCAGATCTCTTCTCTTCCACCAGCTGTGAGAGAACGTACTGACCAAGGTGTGGTCCATCGGGCTTTCCGTTGCGTTTGTCACTGCCTAATGGAAATGACGACCAAAGCAGTTCAGCCACGGCCAGTTCAACTTCTTAGCTGCTGCTACGATGTTTGCCCCGTTGTCCGTAGTGATACAGGCCAGCTTCTTTTCATACAGGGACCACTCATCAAATACGCAGCAGAGAGCTTCCCGAAATATTGACCGACGTGTGGTTCTGGGCCATCAACAATGCACATGACTTGGACTCATATAAGGAGTCATATTGACACCTGACCACATATCAGTTGTGGCAGAGAAGTATTAGACATTCTTGACCCATTTGACCAATGGCTTAACTGCGCTGCACATTTTCAGGACCGCGGTCTCCGAGAAGTAGGTTTTGCCGGGCAACTGGTATTGGTTGTCAAATTTTGAAAGCATTGACTTGAATGCAGGTTTGTCCACTTAGGCTTAGATAGCTGCATGATGGGTAGCTAGGTGAGACCTCAAATTCGTTGCATTTCCCTGTTCCACAGGGACCTTTCTGGGGCAGGTTTTGCATGCGGCCTCGTCTAAATTAGATGGCTCTCGCTTTTAATGCGGTTGAAAGCCGAAATGTTCCCAAACTGGCTAAACAGTTACATTTGGTTTTGCGACCAGAGCTGCTGCCGTCTTAAATAACTCAAATTGAAGCTCGGCAGCAAAGGAATGCGAACAGACAGTTGGCAGTTCGTTTGACATTCAATACACACGCATTGAAGTGTACAACGTGGAGGATGAGAAACCTTAAAGAAATAGCGGTTGTGGCGGTTGGTTGCCGTCCCCTGCGGTCTGCTCGACAGCATGGTGGTATTGCAATATTGGGCTTATCGTGCCAGCCCTCGTTGATGTGTATTCATTATTGATGATCGATCGACTACAAATGTTATTCGTATGAAAAGACCAGTCCCACATTTCCACAAGTAGAGCGTCAACGTGGTCTACAATGTGTGTCTTTATTCCCTCCAGAATTGCTGTTTGTGTTCTTTAAGGGGCGGGGCCCTCCAGAAAGCCAACAACAACAAGTGAGCAGCACCGCACAGCACACAGCATGTGATTAAATGGCAGTGTAGTGATCATTGGTCATCCAGCCTGATGGATGGAGAGCTGATCAGTGGCCCCTTTGTGTTTCAGGTGGGTGCATGTGTTGTGTGCCGTGGCCGTGCTCGAAGCACGCTTCGTCAACATCACCGAGAGGAGTCCTGTGGACCTGAGCGGAATACCGCTGCAGAGATTTAAACTTGTGAGTTCCGATAAACAATGTACTTCTATGCTTTGGTTTTCGTTTGCGATTGTGCGCGGTTTTATCCGTGGACAAAAGTAGCCAAGCGGTTTGAAATAGAGGAACGATGGTGCACTTTCTACTTTGCTAGATTAGCATTTGCGTCTGTGCCACTTTTCGACGTTGTTTTTCCTGCAGTTTGTGACTTGTGGAACGGAGGTCTTGGTTTGTCTCTCACTGAGGCTGTAAATAATTCGATGTGGGGTTGTTGGATTGTTTTCTAGCCAACTGTTAGTCAATAAAATGGTTATCAATATATTGGCATATCTCAAAAATATGTCCATAAATTGGACATCAAATAATTAAAAAAAAAAAATTCCATCTATTAATCTCTTGATCCCTAACTGCTGTTTCCAGCACCTGCAATGTTAAACATGTTCCACCCCAAAAGGCCAATCAGATTTAGCATCAGGTTCCACGGTGTGTACGCCTTGGCACCGCTGTGCTGCCGCCCCCGTCTCTTTTAACCCGGTCGTGTCTGTCAGAAATGCTACTACTGCAAGAAGCGCATGAAGAAGGCGTCGGGCTGCTGCGTGCAGTGCTCGCACGGCCGCTGCCCCACCGCGTACCACCCCACCTGCGCCCAGGCTGCCGGGGTGCTGATGCAGCCCGACGAGTGGCCGTTCGTGGTCTACGTCACCTGCTGCCGGCATAAGGGCCCCGCGCAGATCGAGGTAAGCCACCGTTTCCAGCGCAATCAGCGGCGGGAGGGCGGTTGTCGTGTGTGTGTGTGTGTGTGTGTGTGTGTGTGTGTGTGTGTGTGTGTGTGTGTGTGTGTGTGTGTGTGTGTGTGTGTGTGTGTGTGTGTGTGTGTGTGTGTGTGTGTTTTTTTTCTTTCTTTTTTTTTCAGTCGGGTCCCCTTGTCTAGCAGCGCGTCACAGGACCGCAATGTGGACATTGTGTGCGGGGTTGGTCCGAAAATCAAAATACAGGCGGGATTTATTTGTGTCAATCTCCATGGAGATGGGGATTTCGAAATTCCAACATGGACAACACTGGTCTTTACTTATAGCACGTGTTCACTTCCAAGTTTGTCTGCAAATAACTTACTTGGCCTCGGCGACCCCAAAAAGGATCGACCCCCTTTTTTTGAGGTATGCTGCCTGTGCGAGTGTCGCAGGTGATTGGGTGTGGCTGCTCGTCTCACGGCCTGACTCCCCCATCCCCAGCGCAACAAAGCGGCGATGCTGGAGCTGACGGTGGGACAGAAGGTCATATGCAAACACAAAAACGGCCGCTACTACCAGTGCGACGTGGTGCAGCTGTCCAAGGAGACCTTCTACGAGGTCAACTTTGACGACGGCTCCTTCAGCGACAACCTTTTCCCAGAAGACATTGTGGTAGGTTTTTGGTTGTTGGTGCTGAGGTGTGGTCCCATGTTGAAGCCTTATTGTCTACCTAGAGATTTAAATGTATATTATAGGTATAAGATATAGTTATATTTGAAAAACCAACTTTCCTTCAGAAGTATGGCTAGGAAGAACTGGGAGATATTGGCAACAGATATAATATCAATACCCTAAAACGGTACTTGAATATTATAATTGTGTTCTGCTGAATCCTTAATCCACATTAAAAGGTCTCACACTGTATTATTTAACACGGCCATCTTTCTTGACAGTGAAACACGTAACGGTCCATGTCTCCTCCTTCATTGAGTTCTCGTGTAACCCCTCAGAGCCGGGACTGTGCCCAGCTGGGGCCCCCCCCGCCCGGGGAGGTGGTCCAGGTGCGCTGGACAGACGGACTGGTGTACGGGGCCAAATTTGTTGCAACTCACGTGACTCAGATGTACCTGGTAAGAATTGACGTTGATCTCGCAGAAATGTTGATGCGTTTGCCAATTATTCATCATTCGTGTTTTGTAACGTAACAATGTGGTGTACGGATGCGTGTGCGTCATGACAAACTATTGTGTGACTTCAGGTGGAGTTTGAGGACGGCTCCCAACTAACGGCCAAGAGAGACGATGTCTATTCCCTGGATGAGGAGCTGCCCAAGAGGGTAAAGTCTAGACTGGTGAGTGAAACTTGGCTTGAGTTGTTATTGTTTTGGATTACTTAAACAAATCTTTCTAGATTTGTTGATTCCCCATGAAGCTGTGTCCACACTACGCATTTTCACGCCAAACAATTACAAAACGACGAACCAGCACACATTTTAAGACTGACGTGCCGATTTTCCAATTCCGTCTGCGCACGCACATAACAGCTGTCTGTGGGGAACACAAATCTTCCTCCTACGGACGCAGTTTCGTGAGTGTATTCGTCCACAATGTTTTTACACTATAACAAAGTGAACACAAACGTGGATGCCATATAACTTGCCATTGTGGTTATTTGCGCAGCGATATGCATGGAAAGAAAATGTAAAAGATGGAAGCTTTGTTTCCATCTTTTATGTTTTCACCTGGTCCTCCTAGTGAATACACCCTTTTCAATTGGCTGTTGAATAATTCCCCTGCTGATTTGCGTCTTTGAGCCCAAACATGTTGGCCATAATGTAGACCATGCTCACTGTGGGTTCGTATAGAGAAAGATGAGCGTCTTTCACTCTCTTTCACACACATAACGTTTACTGGGTCCTCCACCATGTACCTCCTGACTGGGGCTGCAAATTCTGGAATTTGCACGGCTTCAAATCGTTCACAAATTGGCCTGGAAAAGAATGTAGTGTGGGCCCGGCTTTAGGACAAAGTTGCAATCAAAAGCGAACATGGGCCGTCAGGGTGGCTTATTTCATGTCTAATTGGTCTCTAATACCTTTTGGACTTTGGCTCTGTCTCCAGTCCAAGGCGTCAGATATGCGTTTTGACGGCATCTTTGAGGATAAGGACATCATCCGGGAATCCAAGCGGCAAAGAGTGATTAACTCCCGGTATCGAGGGGACTACATCGAGCCCGTCATCTACAGAGCCATCATGGAGTAGCCGCCTCCAAAATGAACTTTGCGTCCGCCCGTCCACAGATCCACCAGCACATGTAAACCTGTTACCGCAGTTTCACTAGTGACCTTAATTGTCGTCTGCCACACAACAAATACCACTGGACAGACCTTTTGGTTTTTGTCATTGTTGTTTATAATTAATCCATTTTCAATAAGTTAAATGAGGCATATTGAGTATTTGCTTTTGACTGTATGAAATACGATGGGACATTTCATTGTAGCAAGACAAAAACACAGCGCCACAGTGCAACAAGTTGAAGTGCAACCCTTTTTTTTTTGTACTTTACTTAATTTTTTTATTAATACCTGAATGGCAACATCAATGCAAAGCAATGCAGGACCACAGCACTTCTACACAGCAGTGGTATTTTTAACGAATACATCAATTGAAATCTGTCCCGTGCATTGGGAAAAATAACTTTAATTCAAAATATTTTAAAGGGCATAGCACCCATGACTCCATTCCAAATACAATATTTGTCGAGATGAAATAATATAGTTTTGGGGTTTTGTACCATTTATTGTATGTATTTATTATTATGACGCTCATATATTGGCGTATATATATATATATATATATATATATATATAATAAAAATATGAGGTCATAAACAATCTAAATTAATCCCTGTAAGGCGATTCAGAGTAGTTGTGGCATTTCTATTGGATGAAGGAAGGCCTGCTCTAGAAGGTTTAGTTGTACATTTGTTAGGTTACGTGCTCTAGTGAGTGCAGACTTCTCTGCAATGCCAAGCTCATCGATAACATCGGTGTCTTCTCACTTCAGCTGTCCGCCATTTGCTTTTGCTGGAATAGTCACACTTCATCGGTTCAGTGAAGAGGAATTTTATGTTATTCTCCTTATTGTTGAAAAGGGGTGGGGTTGGGGGGGGGGGGGGGGGGGGGGGGGTTATTGCAATGTGGATGCTTTTGTCATTTAAATGTCTTAAGTTGTCAGCTGTTAATAACACAGGAAGCAGTCACAGTGTGGCAATTTCTGCCTTCATCTCTGGTTCCCGATTGTGCTACAAATGGCTTGCAAGCACCAGATCCACTTTTTAGCCCTTCCATTGTATAAGACATTGCATATGTACAGTATACTAGAGTTCCGGATTATTACTAAAGCATTTTATAAAAATGGTTTGATTTTAGTAAAGATATAGAATTCCACCCTTTGTCCTTTTTTGTTGTTGTGTTTTGAATGAAGCTTTCAACAGTCCAACTCAAGAGGATGCGATGGCTCTGTACTCCGTAGTCATGTATTCCCCGCCTCTCCACTGTGAGTGTGCAGACAGCTTTTTAACGGCTGCCATGCATCACCCAGGTGGGTGCTTCACATTATAGCTGCAGTAAATTTAACATTTTATTTATTCATTATAATAATGAGCACACGTGAAATTCTTTTAGTTGTAGGCCTAACACTATATGCTTGCTGCCCGTGGATATGCAATCTCCAGATTGTTTATCAGGGGGATATGATTGGATTTTCATTAGACTCTAGAATAGTAACAGAACAACGGAGAAAGCGCGGTAAACAATACAGTAAAGCTTTCTCGGCAGCTACAACAAACGCAGAAACGTCAAACATAGTGCCAAACTCCCTCGCTTCATCCTGATCCGTTTGTCCACTCGACAACCGCATTGCCCTTTCTTTCACCAAATCCTTGATCATTCTATAAATATAGGTCAGAGTGTTAAAGAGTTTAAAACAGGCTTTTGGGTTCTCACCTACTACTGCTGCAGGGGACGTGGCCCTGAGGCCACTGCTTAGCGGTGCCACGACTGTTTGGGGAAGAATATGAACCAAACCAGGTCCCACATCACCTCCTCTCTTAGATCAGGCCTTCATTTGAAATGTAACATTTACGATCGCCAGAATAACGTTCTTTGGGGTTTTCACTCATCCACAGATCAGCACATGATCTGTGAGTTAAAAAATACAAACAGATCACTCGCTTGTTCATGAAAGCCAACAGAATGCTCATGAATGCCGTCATGTAGTTCTCACTGAGCTAAGAGGTGCGTGATCTGAAACAGCCCATTTTCAGCTCTGCATTATTGAATAGCAGAGAGTCTGCACCCAGTGTACCTTAACAGCCCTATATACAGGAAAGCTGCTGCAGAGTGCTTTATTCCAAACGTGCCCAGACACACACCAACGTGAGTTGGCCAGTGGGCTGTCTACCCTGCCTGCCTTTCGCCCTCATGCACTCAGAGATACATGAGGAAGTTGTGGCCCTGTCTCCTCATCTATTCCGGTTAAGAGCAGAATGACACGCAATCCTCCATTCATTTCCTTATCAATTCCCTGTGGGCATTTGCAGTGTTCTTTCGCTAGATAAGATGTGATGTGCTTGTTCTTTTTTTTAATGGCTTTCTAATGTATTACAGTTAGTGTCTTTATGTGTCTAAAATAATATTGTATATATATTAAGTCTTTAGATTCCCCAACAAAATCTATGATTCAGGTATACCTTTTAAAAGTAGTTAAAAAAATATATATATATTGTGTAACCCCAATAAAAATAGAAACCAACATTTTAATTGTATGTGCAGTTGGTAACAACCAGGCCTAAGTTGATTAGACAGTCCATACTTGATTTATCTCTTCCTCAATCTCCCTTTAAAATTTTAAAATTTCCATTTAATTACTCAAAAGTTTAATTTACATATTTGTAAAATTTTAACATCCATATATGTTTATATGACCTTTAGTGTATTTATTTGTGCGACCATGACTGTTTCAAGTCACTGCTGCTGCATGCACACATGCTGGCGAACATTGTAACAGGGTGACATTACTTGTTGCATGTCGGATGTTACCCGCTCCTCAAACTTTGAACTTTGCACATTTTATTATTGTTTAATGAGTAGTTCAATTTAATGATTCTACAAGTCTTAAATGCGCTTAAGTGAAGACAGATGTGCATTAAATGGGCCATTTTATTTTAATGAACATATTGAACTTAACCCCACAATTCCAAATGTTATATGCCTAGTTAAATGTAGTCACATAGTTCAGGTGGCATTCAGCCAGTACTACCGGCTGAACGGTTCATGTAGAATAAATAGTTGAACATGGGTGAAGAATGCCAGTTGGTCACAGAGTTTGTTCAAGCTGAATTAACATGCATATAAATGACCACCTGGTTTTCCAACGATGTGTTCCTTTGTTATTCAAGGGGCTCACATTTTGTGATAGTAAAAACACAGTAGTAGAAGTAGTAGTAGTAGAACTAAGTTGTGATAGTAGAAACTTGTGTTTCGCTTGGTTTACTTTACTTGGTTGTTCTACGTCACCTTTGTGTAAGATTCTCTTTAGATATATTATAGTGCCTTTAACGTATTACTGTAATACATTAGTTGTATATATGCCGGAAAGGTGTATGTGACTATGTACCTTCCTTGCAAGTTGGCTTCATGCCTTTTCATAACTTTTATGATTCTTCCAAAAAAAACAACAACTGTATACTGTGTCCTCTTGCTGTCGGGAGACCGATTAACGCTGCTTTAAGCAAAAGTGTTGTTAGAATAACAACATTTTTTGAAGACTTTCAATATTTGATTTGTTTAAAGGTGCAGTGTGTAGAATTTAGGGGCATCTAGCGCAACAAACGTGGCAGAAATATTCACAAGTATGTTTCAATTGTGTGTAAAACCATGAACATTTGAATAGCTGTGTTTTCGTTACCCTAGAATGAGATCTCATATCTCATGAGGGAGTGGGTCCTCTGCCACGGAGCCGGCCATGTTGCACTGCCATGTTTCTTAAGTAGCGCAGAATCTTATTTGAGCTAGACTTGTAAGCTATGACTTATAGTTTTACATACTTAATAACTAAATACAATTTATACATCTATCAAGGGACCTCATGACTCGACACTTGGCTAGTAGATGATGTCATAGACAATGACATCAATTTGGAAGTACAGGCCACCATAGCTTCTTCAAGGTCGTTGGAAAGGAGGGGTGGGGGGTATTCAGTAGGTTGCAAACTATAACCTCACCGCTAGATGTCACTTAATCTACACACCTACACAATCTACACACATGACAGGGTGCAAAGGTCAAATAAACAGTAGTAATACATAATGTCGAAGGAGCTTGCGTAAAACAATACTTTAGCTGTGGGAAAGTTGACCCCTGCCACACACCACCTAGGTGGCTTTACTGAGCTATTCCAACGAACAGGACACAGGCAGATGTTTTTTCAACCATTTTCTTAGAACGTTAGCATAATGCTACAGGAAGAGCAGGTGTTACCTCCCGACATGTTGGAGTCCTCTTGAGTGTGTGTGTTGATGGCTGGTGTATCCTGTGCGCCCTGATTATTCAATGCACCACAGGGGCGCAGCCTCACCCAGCCCCAGAGTCCAATCAGTCTGACTCGGGCCAGGTGAGGCTGCTTGAACCAGCCATCTACCACAGACACGCCACAAAAACATAGCTATATATTTGTATTATACATTATTCCCATATTAAATGGAAATTATTGCAATTAGTAGCATCATTTGGATCAGCAAAGTCCCTTCGAAACATTTTGTATCTCCTACACTTCCATTCTCTGGTCTTTGATCATAGCAAAGTAAAGTCATCCAGGTAATGGATTAGCTGATCCCATAAAAACGTCCTAATCCTTTTAGGGCGTTCTCCATTAGCCAGATTTACTGTTATCTATCTTTGTTGAGTTTAATAGGAGCTTTGTAGGTCTCGCTCTCACTCAGGATTTTCAATGTCCGCTAATTATTTTCTTGTATATTGTAGTGACTTGCAATATCACTAGGGTCAGCACATTGCTTCTAATTTCCCATTATCAGGATTTTTTTATTCTCCAAGCCCACTCTCCCTTCATCCTTCACATCATTGGCTTGGATTATTGAATACAATGTAAACAGTCAATGCAAGGCAACATTATATAAGTAGTATGCCTCTAGTTACTTTTTGTAGAATGAGAATAAATCCTTTTGTAAATGATGAACATACAAAAAAGATTTGAATACATTATATGAATACATTTCATCATTGTTACGTTTGTTTGAATGGCAAGGGACTGTCCTATGGACAACATTAACTGGTACATAAATAATCATTTCTAATAAATGCACTTAAAAAAAGTTTGATTTTAATTCACATTTCTGCTTCTTATTCTTTATCCATACAAATCTCCTTTGTTTGTTCTTCCATAAAAGCATCAAATGAAAAGTTAACAAAACTTCAGAAACAGAAGTGTGTGAGCCATTGAGGATAGGGACGATTTGTATTTTTCATGTGAACAACAGAAGAGGCTGTTTGGGACACAGTGGATTGTCTTGCGTTTATCCCAACATCTCCACCTCTATCCCAGCAGGAACTGCATATCGAACCATCTCCCGGGACCCACATACCAGATGTAGTTCTCTCAATATATGCCCTCTCACTCTGCTGACAATATCTATCTGTGCAAGTTGACTTAAGGAAAACGAGTTGATTGGTATTTTTACCTTAAAAGTCAGTTTTGTTCATGAGCTCTCCCCCCTCCACATGTCCGACAATCACACTCTGCCACTGCCTTCAAATCTCTTCTCTATCCCATCTGTTCTAATCAGCCTACTTAGGCCAAACTAATTCACATTTCACGTATCTGTTTCCCTGCCCTCCAGTGTCTCCGTGCCCTTTCTGCTTTTTTATTAATTCCTATCAATTTAAACTATTGTCGTTGTTTCATAGCCTTCTGTTTTATATTATGCATCATAAACTGGTTTGGGATTTCCTTGCTTATTTTTTGTGAAAGCGTTGATCATTTCTGTGTTGCACATTTAAACCAACCCCCAGTTCCAGGCTACCAGATTGACTCGTAGTATAACCATGACAACTAAGTGAATAGCCTTACCTGAAGCAAGAGCATTATGATCAAGAATTACTCTTTATTGTATCTGCTTTTAAATATCTCATTTGAATGTAATAAGGAGGACCTGCTTTTAGATTTCAAGGATGTTCTCAGTTTGTCACATGCTCCTAGTTTTAAACATTATATGACTTAGTCAAGGGAAAACTGTATAAGTATGATGTACCATAATGCAACTATTGTTACCAGACACAGCCTCCCTTAAGATATGCAGGTATAGGGGGCCAGGATTGGAGGCAGCCAATCGGCTGCTCTGAGATGAGTCTGAGGACAACCCACAAGGCTGGCTGGAGGAGATCACTCAACAATCATCATGAACCCTTGACAAACCTTTCAGGATGCATTTTTGTGGTATTACACAAATCAATGCGAGGATATCCATATTTGTATTATATGCCACGCCCCCTTTTGGCTGATCGGCATGAAAGGTTTATCAATTCTTACTTGGCCCATAACCAACCTACCCACCAAATTATATTCGAATCCGTGCTCATCTTTTGGAGATATCCCGCTCACAGTCACACAAACATAAATGGACAGACACATAGCGGGGCAAAAACATCCCCTCATAATCAATTTCTGTCCCAGTGGGATTTCAACCACAGTACTCAGAGCCAGGGCGTAGTTCTAGTCAGGTAGCCTGATTTTCAACAGGCCAAGATGTATTTGCCTCACAACTGGTCTTACTTATCAGATGATCATCTGTGCTTGCTCTGTTCCACGTGGCTGTTCCATACCAGCGCTTCCCCACAGCACAGCAGCTCCAGCGTGCCTGAAGCGTTAAGAATGTCTGGTGGGCCCGTATCCTGGTAACTGGCCAATGGTAATTAGTGTAATGGCTCCATGGTATATTGATACAGGGTCTTCCCTTCTCAGGCCGTCCTTTGTTTGCTCCTCTTGTTTTTCGTCAGTGTTTTTTTTTAACACTCATGACCTCCCCTTTCAACTCTTCACGTTAGGGTATCGCTTTCACTGGGCTGTTAAACTGCTGTCATATTTTCCACTCCCCTTCAACCTTGCATTCCCTTTTTACAGTACTACCACACACATTTCAGTTGATGGCATTTTGTCTTATTTTAAATGTTTTTAGGCCTGTGACTGCGGCTCTGTGCATGCCAGTGGAGTAGGCCTTCAAACCAGACAGCATAATGCTTAACATAATTTCTTATTAGACTGGTGGATTCCCAATCCGACAAGGTTATTGTTAATCACATCTGGTTTTCGTAGTAATATGTAAGAGAGTTACATTTAGCATTTAGAAATCCACAGTGAAGTAGGCCCGTGGCTTTTAAAACTTTGGGAGTATAATATACAAAATAATGATTTAGGTCATAGGACATAAATTACAGTAAAATTAGTGATGACACTCATTTGAAAAAGTAACCTTGATTGAATGTACTATGTAATGTAACCAACTGTTAATGGAGATACCTGGACAACCATGTTTTTTGGAGGTCAACATTTTTAATGATTGGGTAACTTTTTACCCAAGGGGTCGGGTAACCTCTGCACTAGCAGAAACAACTCAAAAGCTATTATTGAGCTGTGTGCCAACACAATAAAATATGTCAAAGAAGGGTATAGCGCTACAGTTTGTGTTGTGAACAGAACAGGTCAACACAACAGGTCAAAACTAGACCCTTTGGCTCTAGTATTGCAGTGGTTGAGTTTGTTTTCTATTGATATGGGAGGACATCTTTTTTGAAGGTTGCTGATCAAAGAAGCTTTAAGGCACGACATTGTCTCTGGAGATATTTATTCTGGGCTCATAACAAAAGCTCATTACGTGTGATCCTATCCCAATGCCACAGTGTGTTGCAATACACTGCTCTGCTTTTATGTGATCTATCCATTCAGCCCTACACCTGATGGCCCTGGGGAGAAAGGCATCAGGTGGTGGGACTTGTGTGTGGTCCTTGTGGTTTACCTACAGAAAGAACAATGGAGCTGGAGAATGTTGACATAATATTAAAATAGGAAAGTGTATGTTGTCTGTATATTGTATATTTTCACAGCTGTATGTTGAAATATCTTTTTTACATTTACAAAAATGCACTGCTATAATTATTGTTATGGTTAAATAAAATTAGGTCAGCAAAAGTTCAAGTTATTATTAGCTGCCATTTTGTAATAGATAATCTAAAGTCTGTTCTAGCAAGCAATGAACACCTCCATCTTTTGCATGCAATATTTGGTATCTACACATATCTATACATAACATGAGTTACAAATATTTACTGATGAGATAACTCACTTTAAGGTAATCATTTGAAGTTTGACCTGGATGAAACCCACACGAGAGGACACCTTTCAACATATTTAGTTACACGAGAGTGCTGTCAATGGGCCTTCGTGTTATTGCAGTGCGGCTGACAGCACCTGTAGTAAATAGCAGACCGATTTAGAAAGCGGACGAGATGGCAGACAAGTCCGGAGGTGGAGGCACAGGTGGCCACTATTTCAAGTGGATCCTTGACCTGGATGTGCTGGGGGACAGGGTTTGGGGTGGGAGGTGAGGTGGGTGCGCACACAAACAGAAGCCTCTACTATGTAGGTGGCCCTCAGAATGCCAGGATGGGAATGTTCAGGACAAAAGGATATGGCACCACAGCAGCCTACCAATAACTGTGGCAGAGGACTGCCTCAGTGGCTGCAGTTTTTTTTAATTTCAAACAGCCTTGCCTTTTCCTGCTTGGCTGAGTGAAACCCGAGCCCATGCAGTAATTTTGTTTAATTAAACCCTGAGCAGAAAGAGACACTTCTGCTGGGAAGGATGTGCTCCAGACATTGGCTAGGGAACATGCAACTCTGTTTTTCCACATCTATGTAGACATCTGCATAGGGATGTTTCGGACAGCTAGGTCTTAAGGCCGGAGTCTTAGATGAAGTATTTTTTGATGAAAGGGAAACAATCTCATCCTTTTAATTTGACCCAAACATAGCCAGCCCCTTGGGGGGGGGGGGGGGGGGGGGGGGGCAAGAAAGCCAGCAAGAAAGTGGTAGAACCATCTGTGGCTATCACAACCTCCACACCACAAACTCATAGAACCTCTGGGTACTAATGGAACAGGTTAATTCGATGTGCTGGGACATACATCATTCTGTCAGTGGCCAAATTGAGTTTAAATGGGTATTGAAGTTGAATTATTTCAAACATCAATCTTTATTTTAAGCTATAAACCATAGTTTAAAAGAACAAGGTTCATTTTCAGCAAGTCCACAGAGAGGACCAGAATTATTGCTGTTTCAGGAGGCCATATGTGACTATAATGAGCGACCAGAGGGTAGTTGGCATGCACACAGTGGTTTAAGATGTGTAATAGGAAATATATGAAAACAAATTGTCCTGAATGCGCAACTAATTTAATGTTGCTTTTTTGGATTAGGTTTTCAAATCTTTGGGTTAGTCACTGTGTTTTCTTTGAGGGAATAGGCCAGGGTTTCAATATGTGGGCTGCCTAGCCAGAGAACGTTGAAAACAGGACTCCCTGTTATGGGGTCACAGCCTGGACATTCAGTGTGCTGAGGGGACTGATGTGTAGAAGCAGACAAACACAAGCATCATAACCTTGGCCAGCCCTTGTTTATTAAATTTATAACCTTTAACTCCATCATTGCCTTGCCTTTATTCATTTGTGCTAATCCAAGTTAAACTGGATTTTACTCTTTTATTCAAAAACCTGCAACTCCAACTAAAAAAACACTCAATTCACAAAGTTTCTTTAATTCAAATGTTAAGGTCACATTGTAAAAATTTCCCTGGGACAGTTTTACCGCACATTGGGATTGGTTAAAGGAACATAATACAATAATACAGATAAACAGCAAAAATCTATTTCATTAATTTCCAAATATAGGAGTTTAAAACAAATGTTTATATTGTTATATAAATGTATGCATTTTGAACAATTATATTGAAATAAATACAAATACAAAGAGATTATGAAATCAATATAATTGTTGACAACTTTACACCTGGCTAAAAGGAACAGTCTTCACAATAGCCCCATATCACCTATTTATAATACTCTTTGAGAAAACGCCTTCTTCAGGCACGAGACAATCATCTTATCTGGCTCCTGTGAGAATATCTTGTGAGGTGTCCAGTAGCCTACCCTGGCTAGCTCCTCTGACCCTTGACTCACATCTGCTGCTCTCTTCTTACAGAAGCAACAGAGAGTAACATGTCAAATGTTGAATCCCTGAGCTATCTCACAAACTACTCTCTCTCTCTTTAGAAACCTCTGAAGTTCCTCCAAAACACACAGAGGGGCACCTCCACCAATCTGTGGCCATTGGCCTAACCCTCAACTCTAAACAACTGTTGATGTGTACTGAAGGTGACTCACGGCTGTCTTATTGCATTTTATTTTGTGCTGGGCAATGGAAAGGCAAAGTTGTACTTTTGAGTGTAGAATGGGTTTGGTTATGACAGATGGAAAGGTATTGCTGAGTTTGACACAGGTTTTAACTAGACAGCAGCCAATCCTACTAATTTCCTTCATACATCTTAGGTGCACTCACCATTACACTTCACCCTGTGACACCCCTGGGTACCTGGAGTAGCTCTGTCCGGTTTGGGGTCTTGTGTGGGTAGTGTTCCGTCTGTGCGCCTTTAGCCGGGGTGACGCGGCGGTTAGGGTTTGCCCGGAGGCTGGGCAGGGGCAAGGCTGCAAGTGATCCTGGTGGATCGTCCGAATAGGGCCACCCCCCTCCGGCTGGATGCGGAGGATAGACAGGCCAAGCCAAGGTGGTCCCAGCACAACAAAAGGTTGGTTGCCAGTGAAGGGCCAGTTTGCCCCCTGGTCATGCCGGCGGTCGGCCACACGTTGGATTCGAAGTGCCCATCGCTGCAGAGGAGCCCGGAACACCACACGGCAACATGTCTCTAAAGTGACGCTTTAAGTTAACAAAAAGGAAGTCACATACGCTTTTGTTACTTTCTTTTTTCTTTTTTTACATTGGCAAGGAAAACTGTTTTGTCTAAAAGTATTTAAGGCGTCATGTGATAGGCATGGATGGCGTAATGTAACGCCGCACGCTTTAAAAATTTAAACAAATAAAAGCAGCGTGAGCTACTAGGCACATGTGTCTCTGGACCTTGTTCACACACACACACACACACACACACACACACACACACACACACACACACACACACACACACACACACACACACACACACACACACACACACACACACACACACACACACACACACACACACACACACACACACACACACACACACACACACACACACACACACACACACACACACACACACACACACACACACACCTGCCTGCCTCACCGAAGGACCTCAGTCAGTGCAGTGGGAGCCGTTGGCCCGTTGCACCTAGGACGAGATCTCCAGAAAAAGCGATCATCTGTACGCTCTACATTTCCGTCCTAAGATGTCGAATTTCTCCAGGATACAATTGTGAACACCTTGGTTAATGTTCCCGATCGCAAAACGGGTTGAAACGTTTGGGTTGACGCGAGGAGAATGGAAGCATGCGACGATGCGCAACCGTGGAATCAACTCGAAGATCAAACGCAAATATAAAAGTTTTTCCGCCTGTGGATCATTTTAATAACCACGGACCTTTTCCGCGTACTTGTCGTCGACGTGATCGGACGGCTAAACACATTCGACCAAGGTAGGTTCGTGTCCATTTAGACGGGCGGTTTGGGACGCAGTAAGTGGCACCTCGATAGCGTCTTAGGACGCAAACTTTGAGCCAAGTGACACCGAATAGATGCAACAGCCAAATCGTTTTAGAGTTCAACACGAGTGTCTATTCTGCTTTATGCCTTTTTTTTCTTTTTTTTTACTAACTGCGAAAGGTTATGGTCTCCTTAATCCGTAAATGTGGATCCACCTTGCTTTCTCCTCATTCAGAAAAACGGACAGTAGGCCTAATTATAAGAGATCATAAAACACAATCATACCATTTTAGAAACGCCATTGCATCTTTTGCATGTTATACTGTCTATAATGTTATATATGCTGTCTGTAAGACAAACGGCTCTGTTGTGCCTATATTATAAATTATGATACAATTTAAAATACACAGTAGACCTATACCTAATAAACAACAAGCTTATTCGTTTTTTTTTACCAACATTTCAATATCAATATTGTTACAATATTGATCTTTTAATTTGACCTATTCACTGCACAACGATTAATGGCAACATAGAAATGAGGACCAAGCCTATGAACAATTCGGTTGTTTGTTTAGTTTGGTCATTTCACATAGTTAATTGAGGAAATGTGACCCCTTGTGGCAGGGGGTCTAAAACCCTTAACTCTACAACATAACATAACATAACTCTATAACATAATATATTGGCCCAGATGATCACAGTGAGTCAATGTATAGTTTCAGTACGATTAATACTGGGTGGTTCACTTCCAGCGGAGATGTTCTGGGTTAGATTCAACAGCATGAGTCTATCTGCGAGCATCCTTGAGGAAGATGCTCTATCCCTACCTGCCTCTTTACAACCCGTTTACAGTAGTCTCATTGCATAAAAGAGTCTACCAAATACATGGTAAATAAATGGTTAATATAACCCATATATGGTTAGCCTATAAACTATGTGTACAGTAGACTTATTTAGGAAGTGTCTTGAAGAAAATGTTCTTCAAGCACTCATTGAGCATACTGTTGCCTTAATGTTTTGTCTAATAGACCGCAGTGCGTACTACTTGTAGAGGAGGGTGTATACATCTGAATGTGTACCATAGACATTCATAGAATGTATAGTCTACATGTTTGTATGCAGTTTATAGACTATTTCTTAATATAAACCTTATCAAGAAAACATAGAGAAGAAATTGATAGAAAGGCATTCACCCAGCTTTTAAAGCAATCTGCGTGTTCAGCCTTTAATATCATGGGATTTTACTCAACATTTTATGAGAAAAAACACTCTACATATAGAAAGATATGACTACATATGTAAGTATGAGACTAGACATTGACCCTTTCATCTGATATGTAAGTGTTGATTATGAAATGATGCACCTTTCATCCAACTTGGCCAATTTAAAATTAGAAAAATGTTTTGGCATGGAAGGTCTTTGGCTACTGCCAAAGTGCTTTACGTTGTTCGATGCCAGTGTCAACACTGCATGGTGAGAAAGCTCTTCAGTTGCGTGCGTGGATCCAGTACAACAAGACAGTCAAGCCAGGAGGAGCCCAGGGTTGAGCCAGCAACCTTAAGCTGCCAGGTGACCATGTCTCTGAACTAGCGCTTCAGTGGGCCAGCCATACATGAGAAGTCATTGCAAATACCGTCAGCATGTTTCACAGATGAGGTGGCATGCTTTGCAGTGCACATGAGCCATTCCCTTGGTATCCTAAATATATATCCCAAGGTATATTTCTGTCTGATTTTCCATACTTGGCTTCAGGGTTCAAACAAACATTGGTTTGCACCTTGAGATGAACCTTCTGAGGGTAATGCAGGTATAGTCTTCTATTCTACAGTTTGGGCCACTGACGGTATGTCTGCCAGTAAATCAGCCAATAAATCATCGGATGTGTTGCAAATTTTGTGTTAGCAGTCAAGAACATGTATCCAACTTGTTAATCAATTTCTATTCAAATGAAGGATGGTGGTGTATTTATTTATTATGATATCTATATAAACTAGTTCACTCTTCTTGGTTATGCTGTTGAAATTATGAACAGATAGTGTGAAACCTAAAAGATGTACATAACAATGTATTTTCATTTGCATTATGGCAAATAAGTGAAATTTTTTGCAACTGTTTTGGAGCTGTGCAATTAACAGTAAAAAAAGAAATGGGCTAAACCAGAAAAGACCAATGAGAACATTAAGAGGTACTAGACTGTGGGATGCTACAGCGTGCCGCCTCCTCTGTGCACCTGTTTATCAGGTACACATATGTTTCTGTATTGTCTTGTTTCCACTACAAGAGCCATACATCTGATCCGGGCCCTTTACACGCTGCAGGTAGACAGTCATTTTTGCAAGTGCCCCTAAAATATTTACCTCATCAGCGATGCAGAGATACGTATCGCATGTCAGTTTAGTAATTAAAGACGCTGAGGTGTTGACTGCAATCTTCCCAATAGACATGTAGTCATGATGGAGATCGCCCCCTTCTTTAAAGCTAGCTAGCATAGAGGCCGAACAGTTTCCATGGCAAAGCAGAGATAATCTTACCTACATCCAGAATGTCTGGACCACAGTTCCAAAACATCCAAGGGCAGTGAATGATAGACCAAATCAACTACATACATATATAGTATGTACATGTTTTCATTCATGTATACTACATACATCTACATGTAGTCATTTAGCAGGTGCTTTTCTCCAAAGTGAGGCTGAGAACAATCGAAGCATACAATCAAAATTGGAGTAGATCCAAGTGCTGCACGACCTAGTTAAAAAACACAACAGAGTGCAGGGTAGCCATAGGAATCAGTAAATAGATCATTTTATGTCTATTTTCTTTATTAGTGGCAGTGGTAGTTTCTAAATGCAACACTAACGTGATAACACAAATCAATATGCATTTAGGTGCAAGGTTAAGTCTTGCTCAAAGATACCTACATGGGACAGACTACTGTTTCTAGTCACTACATACACTATTCTACACAGCCACTAAACTGCCTCAATTAGATTGTTTTGGATTTTAAGGCAGATAATGAAGCTTACCTGCAACATCCTTAATTTAAGCTCCTCTATAATAGGCCTATGTTATTTTCAGTTGGGCTGGCCACTAGACAGCTAATTATAAGCAACGAACACAAGTCAAATCCCATTGTCATTCACAATGTTAAAAACAAAATTATATGAGCACATGTAAGAACAAGTACGCCAATTTAGGTTGATTTCCGTGCTGCACTGACTTGAACAGCTCACAGTTTCAAAACTTCCAAGGGTTGTGAATAATACAGCACCAAATCAAATACAATAGTATGGTCACGTTTTCATTCATACATACAACATACATTTAAAGGTAGTCCTTTGGTGCTTTTATCCAAAATGAGGTTGAGAACAGAACAAGAGTCCAGAGTAGCCATAGCAATCAGTGAATAGATCATTTGGTAAAATGTTACAATAAGGGTACATGAATTAACCACTAATTAACATTAATGAATGCAGTAATAAACATTAACTAACAGTTAATATAGTTATCTAATGGTCTAGTAATCATTTAGTGTTCATTTTACTAATGGTGTTCATGTTAACTAAGAAAATGGTGTTCATGTTAATTGAGGTATCAATGTATATATTATTTAATAGGGTTAGGGTTAACCCTAACACTAACCCACTAACCCTAGCCCTGACCCCTATGCTAATGCTATATAATAATGCTTATTACTGAATTAACTTATCTTAATTAATGGTTAATTACCCAGATTGTAAAGTGTTACTAATAATTATATATATATATATATACAGTATATATATTTTTTATTAGTGGTAGTGGTCATTTCCAAATGCAACACTAGAGCTATAATAACACAAATCAACAAAAGTACATCAGTTCTCTCAATTCAACACTCAGATACCGGTGCATTAAAGGTATGTGCAATATCACATCAATAAATTAGGTCTACTGGATTACTGTTTCCCGTGTTCCCCCGTACATTAGGGGATGAAGGGGGTATGATGCCCTTGACAGGCGACCAAGGGAAACACATCCTTAGCTTGAATAAAATCAAGGATTTCCCTGGGTTTGAACATTGTTGGAAATATTTGAGATAATGTAAGCAAACTGAACAAAATATATACCAGGTCTACTCAAGTTTTGATATTTTAATGCGGAAATGTTACATATTATACTTTTAAGGTGCATAGTTAAACTGTCTTGCTCAAGGATACCTTCATGTTTGAGACCACTGTTCCTATACACTATTCTACACAGCCAATACCCTGCCCCAATGATCTTGTTTTTGTTTTAAAGGCCGATAATGTAGCTTACCTGAAACCACCTTAAAGGATGTGTCCGGTTTGTTAATTGCTAATTTGTTGCTTGTTAACATGTCCAGATGTAAGTCAGCCATCATTTTTGTTCAACACACACCATTTGGTGGTGTAGACACATTCCGAAATTGTGCAGGTTGTGAGCCATTGACATCCATTATATTCCAAACAAGTGCTTAGCACATCCCGTAGCTGTATCTTTGCTTTGTCAAACCCAAATAAGCGCATACAAACTGCCCTGGCTAGGTAGCTTTCTCCAGTAGTGCCCACAAATAAATAAATCAACGATACTGGATCTGTTCAGTTCTGTTTTGATTCTGCGTTTGCTCGCAGACTTCGAGACTGAGGCCAGCAGTTAGAATTCTTGAATGTCCTGGTCATGAGCGCGGTGGTGAATTTTGAATTGCATCGACCCACTGGTTGCAATGGACTGGCTCAATGAAGGAGTGAAATTTGTGTGTAGTTGACAGTCTCGTTCTATGTACATTCTTTCAACCGGGAACTAAGCACTTAGTTTTGATTCCGAAGTATATTCTTTGGCCGCGTTCCCATCAGTTAAAAAATACCCCCTCCTATACTTACCCTCGTGACTTATTGGAATGTTGCTCTGCACTCAGAATTCCGAATTATCGGACTGCCTAACGCAGCCATGACCTTCCACAGGATTCTACTTGCGCGCCGCAGCCTCTAATTCCATGAGCATGCGCGGTGGCATGTAAACACAGAATCGAAACAACTTGTGGATTTGTTTTGTTTCTGAGCTCTATTGGATAAAATTACCTATCCAGAGCAGTTCAAATGCGCTTAGTTGTGTTCGATAAACCAAGATACAGCTATGGGAGCTAAACACTCGGGTGGAATATAATGGATGTCAATGGCTCACAACCTGCCCAGTTCCGGAATGCGCCTACACTACGAGAGGGGTTGAGTTGAACAAAAATCATGTCTGATTTACATCTGGACATAGACAATGTCAACAATTAACCTGGGGTCTTAACAAACTGGCCAAACTCTGTAAGAACAAGTAAAGCCAATTGGTTGATTTCTGTGCAGCGGTGACTGGAACGCTCCCCTTCAGTCGGACCATGAAGTTGTACTGACTATGATGTACCTCGGTGCTGCTAGGTGATGCTCTGGCTGGTGGCCTTTCTGCTCACACTAGCAGAGGACGTGCTTTCGCAAGGGAAGAAGGAGACACCAACAGAGCTCCTCCACATCTACAGAAGACTCAGCTGGTCCGCTGGCAACGACGCCATGGTGGAGGAGCTGACCGCAGACATGAACAACGCCAATGCCCTCTGGCCTGCTCTGGGTAAGCGCTGCTTCAGTTCGAATTCAATTCCATTCCATTCAAATTCAATTCACTTCACTTCACTTTAATGTTTCATTGCATTGCCCAAGGTAACAGCGCATGAAGACGTGTGAGACAACATACAACGCATAAGTACAGGACAGCAAACAAGTGCATGTTAAAAGCAGTCTAAGGCAGTGATTCTCAACTGGTGGGCCTTTTGAGCGGGTCGCAGAGCATATGCCAAACCTTAATCTTTGAAAAGAAGCCCTTGAAATAACTAATGTTTCAATGGCTTACTATTGAATTGAGTTGAGCCCAAATTGTTGCAGCTTTTTGTTGGCTCAATGTTTGTAACAGTTCATGAAGGCATGGATGATTACTGTGATATTGGCAAATACACCTTATTTTGGGGTCGTCACTGACTAATGACACATGTGGGCCCTGAGGCTAGACCAGTTGACAAGCACTGGTCAAAGGGGTCCAGTACAAGGGGTCCGCTAAAAGCTTTTTAATTTCGGAACTGGCAATACATATATAGAACATTTAGTTAGACAGGAAAACACATAACATCTTAATTGGTATTCTTGTTGCATTGTATCGTATCGTGTAACATACCCTTAAAACATAGGTGGTTTCTTATTATGCTGAATGTCGCCATTTAAGATGGCGACATTCAGTACATTCTTCAATTTCATCATAATTTTGCAACACTGCTTGTTCTATGAACACATTTCAACTGGTAGTGATCATTAAATAGTCCCTCCCCCATGACTAATATAACCTCAGCAAGTATGCCTGGGAGGTTTTGTCACAATGCATAACACATGTATAGCCTTGGTCAACATAGAATGGCCCCCTCAGATATGACAAGGTAAAAATAACCAGTCCAATGTGCTGATTGCTGTCATTCATCATTGTCTTGTCTACTTGACAGCCAGGGGCATAGCATTAACATTTAATGTTGTACTTTGCAACCATGGCCTGTTGGTCAATGGTGGATTAAATCACTGAACTAGTTTGATGTAACACAAGGCCTTGTGCAGAGTAGAAAGCATGTCCACAAAGACAATACATGTGAAAAAGTAAGTAAAAAGGTAGTCCAATGTTAGTTTGAAGACAAAAGGATCTGATTAAATGAGAACATCCAGATTGTAATTTCAATAGAAGTGAATGTGAAATTAACCTTTTGAAGACAAATGAAGTACAAAGGATTGAAAGGAGTCCTAAAACGATTGGGGTCCCACATACTAAACAAATACATTAATAAGGTCGATTTATGGAAATATTGAAACAATTATACAATATCTTTGTAATTAACGGAAGAAAGAAAAATCGATCACCCTAATAGATTGTGATTTACAATATGTTATAAAAGATACATTGCTTATGGTTTACAGCATGCAGCTTACTATAAAGATGCCCTGTGGCCAATGTGGATGATAATTTTCTTTTTCATCTAGATTGAATTTAGATTCCAAAGCTCATTTATTGGCACTAAAGGCACAAGGCGCTCTCAGCCTGTTTACACGCAGGGGCCGTTTATAAGATATCTCCGCTTGATAATCACACGTACAATACGGGTTCCAGGTTTGTTCCACATCTATGGTTTGCACAATCTCTGAGACAAAGTGGTTTCAGCTATTGGATAAAAATGCCCCAAAGATAAAGACAGTTGAGTTTCATGAAAAATAATGTTGCACTCTTTCCTTTAAGTGACGTACGCAAAATGTTGGATCCCTAAATATTTTGGAATTGTTTTATAATTATATGAATTAATGCAAAAGCTCTATTGACATGTTTCAACATGGATGGATATGTACCTGTGTACGTTCAACTGCAAAGGCCCTCTTCTCTTAGCCTGGGGAACATTTTTGTGAAGTTACGCTGCCCACCCCCTATGTGCACCCCCACCACACCCCAACCAATTCCCTGCTTCTAACCACGTTCACTTGTTCACACACAACAATGAGGCATGAGCTGACAAGCATCTGTTTAGTGCTTTGGGTCAACCTACCTAGCGTTTAGTGGCAGCGTAGGGCCAGTTGGAAAGAAAAAACGTTCAGTCGATTACATAGTATCTTTATTTATTTTAGCAAGCTTGTGAAAGTAGATAAAAAACCATAGTGTTTCCTCTTTTGTACTTTTACTTCAATCACATGAACTCTGCCTTACCTCAAGTGGCTCATACAAACCAGAGCTGCCACAATACATTCACAATAGATTGAGGTATCAATCAAGCCTCTGGTAGGGAATCAGCTTGATCAAAGTGCAATTCGCTGCTATGAGCTGAGTCTGATGACACCCCCCAAGCAGTGGTGTTGTGGTGCCTGGAGAAGTGGGTGTACTCTTAACGCCCTGTGTTATAAACAGTGACATGTAAGACTACTCTTGCATCTTTAGTTCACCCAAAAATGGGACAGTAGTATTTGCACATTGCCACTTAACTTCTGCTGCTTGAATTCAGGGAGTAAAGAGTAAAGAGTGAAATTGACATTAGCCACAGAAGAGGTGCAGATTTTGCAATCAATATTGGCCCACAGACTATAGGGTGAGACAACTACATAATTATGCATTTTGAGTGAACTATTCCTTATTCCTTAGTCCATCCACACATGAAAATTGGACAACTATTCTCTATTCTATTATTTAGGTCTAGTTTTGCAGATACAGCAACACAAATGCATCTTAATCAAGATTTAGACATAGTGTCAGTGGTCAATTTTGATGTCTATGTTGTTACATGTTGTTAATGACGTGTGTGTGTGTTTGTCTCTCAATGACGCCTACAGATGATCGCCCTCTGCTGGACAGAGGGGAAAGCAGCAGGTGGCGGCGGTCTCCACTTGCGGAGCCCACCTCCCCGAGCGCTTCCCGGCGGAGAACAAACCGCAAGAAGCACGCGGTTTACCGAGACTGCCGCATCGAGAAGAAGCAGATGCGCGTGCGGGACCTGGGCCTCGGCTTTGACTCGGACGAGATCGTGCTGTTCAAGTACTGCGTGGGCACGTGCCAGGGCGCACGGGGCAACTACGACCTGGCCCTCAAGGCCATGATGGAGAACGGCAGCGTGTCCCACAGGAAGGTCAGCACCCAGCCCTGCTGCCGCCCCACCCGCTACGAGACCGTGTCTTTCATGGACGCTCGGACTATCTGGCAGACCATCCGGAGGCTCTCAGCGGCCAATTGCAGCTGTGTGGGTTGAGAAGGCGGGGAAGCGTGTCTAAATAACACACCAGTTAGCTCACCCGGCCCACAAGAGATGCAGTGGATGCAGCAGACATGCCGGCCCAAGACCAGCAGCACCCGTCCAAGCAGCGGTACAACGGGGGGTCCAGGGTACAGTCTAGTGTTTCAGTCTGAGGTCGACGCCCAGTTTGTAGTTGCCAGGACCATAAACCATAAATGTGAGCGAGCGAAGCATTTTACCAGCAGGTAAAAATCTGTCTTGACTAATAGCAAAGTGCGAAAGTTTGAAGTCCTCAGCGCCCCATGAAGTCATTGGATGGCTATGAGTGTTATGACTAAAGTAAAGCAGTGCTTTGTTTTAAAACACGCTCGAGAGGCTGTTGTCAATGTTGAATAGTTGGTCAAGGACTACATTTTCTGTTGGCCATTTTACTCATGAAAGAAGCCACAAAGTATACAAATGACAAGTAAAAGCTTTTTCTCAAACCACAAAAATGTACTTTTGTGATACATCTTTTAAAACAAAAAGCGGTTCACACCATTTGATGCACTACTTGTTATGGAAGTGCATGAAGGAAACTTACAACTCAACTGTTCGTTGCCCAAATGATACATGAATTTGACTAGGTAGGTGGATATATATATATATATATATATATATATATATATATATATATATATATATATATATAAAAAGTAATTATATATATATTTCCTAAAAGCAATCTTATTGTAGTTCCATCTGAAATAACTAAGTTGGTGACTAACTACACTTTATTCTATTATTAATTTACTATTATTCAGTAAAGGCATAAATTCATCATTGTAAATCACAGTTTATCTTGTAAATCTTTGTTTGTAGTCCACTCTCTATTTATTTATTTTTGTAATTGAATTTCCTTTGAAGTTGACTGTATTTTCTTATGTTTTCAGTGCACTGAATGTTTATTTTAATTTTTAATAATAACAGTTTGTTCAACCTGAAAAAGCTGTATACTGTCCTTTATGAAATAACAACATTTGAGGAATCTCTGCTAAAAGCGTGGCAAATCAAACATAAAATGGGTGGAGCTAGTTCTGGCGGGACACTCTAGTCATGCACTATCAGCTGACGGCTAACGCTGTCCAATCAAACGCACGTACACTGATAGGATGTTCATTTAAGACCTTCCATCTCAAACACTCACTCTGCGAAGTTAAGTGTGCTGAGCAGAATTTAACGCACACAACTTTCATCAGTAACAGAAAAAGCTATTAGCTAGCAGTTTTTTTTCCCTTCCAGATCAATCCATTACATTTTGTGCCTTCAATAATGGCAACTGGGTATACTCTAGGAATGGCAGAGACAACGTTTATTTTGGTAACATTGCCCGAGATGAATGGTTATGAAGTTGATATACTGTACTAGCGTAATATTGGCTTTCTTCCCCCCTGCTTGCTAGCAAGTTAGGCGACTCGGACACGGCCAGCAGGTCCAACAGTTAGCCGTTACTAGCAAAAAAACGTGAATGAATAAACGCCATTAGTCCAACTCTAGCATTCAGATATTTACTGTTGTTACTCGTCATTATCTGCTCCACTTACCACTGCCATGCTTTCTTTTTTTCCTCAACCTCGTTTTCTCTTTCTTTTGTCCCTTCCAGACGGATAACCCCTCTTCATTTCCCTTTATTGACTTTCAACACAAACTTGGAGAAGGTCATGCTCTCTGTATTATGCCTCGGCAAGGCAGACATCATAGATGCGTTCGAGGTTATGCCCTTACATCCATTGAAATGGCATCTGTTCTGTATTAAATGGCGTTATAAAATAAAATAATAATAATAATTATATATATATATATATATATATATATATGTATATATATATATATATATATATTGTAGCAACCAAACACCACACTGGTTGTTTTGATGAACTCCCTTTTATTAATGGCAGGGGAAGGGGGCTCAGAGTTCGGTGTGAGGGAAGCCCCACCCCTGTAAGGGGCAAGCCTGTCCCTATGCAGCGCCACTTTTCTGCCTCTAGGTGGCAGCTGAACCCGGTAAACCACCCCCCCTATCCTTGTACACCCACACCAGTTCCCCAGCCGGAAAGTCCCGCCCCTTGGAATTCACGTCGTAATTCCTCTTCTGTCTGATGCCAGCCCTCTCCAACTGATCCCGTGCGAAGGCGTGTGCAGACTCCAGTTGGTCCTGGGACCTCCTGGCATACTCTCTCCCAGGGGCCACGGCAGGGGTGTCGGGGGGTCTGCCAAATGCCATCTCCGCTGGCGTTCGCAGCTCCCGCCCCAGCACGAGCATGGCTGGTGTGCAGGATGTGGAGTCCTGTACTGCTGACCTGTAGGCCATCAGTACAAGCGGAATGTGTGTGTCCCAGTCACGTTGGTGTTCAGCTGAGAGGATAGCAAGCTGTTGTGCGAGGGTTCGGTTGAACCTCTCAACAAGTCCATCGCTCTGTGGGTGCAGGGCTGGGTTTTGTGCATCCCCAGCCGCTCGCACATGGTGGCAAACACCGTTGACTCAGAATTGCGCCCCTGATCACTATGAATAATCTCTGGAGTGCAAATAGTCCATTGCTACTAGTACATAGCGGTTCCCTTTGTCTGAGCGGGGAAAGGGCCCCATGATGTCTACAGCCACTCTCTCCGTCGGTGACCCCACTGCCTGCTGCTGTAGCTGAGCGTAACTGTAACTGGTCTAGGGCGCCCTTGTGTGCGGCGCATGCATCGCAGTGGCGACAAAAGTCCTCCACATCTATTTTGAACTGCCCCCAATAAAACCCCTGTCTGAGGCGTCGGAGCGTTTTAGAGACCCCAAAATGCCCCGCCCCCACAGTCCCATGAGCTGTTTTGAGCACTGCCTCCCTAAGTGCCCTGGGAACAACAAACTGCCACCTCTCCTCTCCCGTGGCCGGCTCTTTCCACGCCCTCTGTAGCACGCCGTCTCTGACTCGCAGTGCATCAAACTTGGCCCACAGTCCCTTGATTGCCGGTGGGCGGCCAGTCACCTCCTCCCAGGGTGATCGACTCCCCGACACCACCCACTGCAGTACAGGCTCCAGGTCCGCATCCTGAGCCTGCTGGGTCCTCCATTCCGCCACATCTACCACCTCCAGCGCCTGGGAGGTCGGACAGCCCCAGTGCGAGTTGCAGCTCTCCTCATCACACAGTTCTCTTTCCCGTGCCTCTCTCCGCTCGCAATGGCGGCAACCGCCAGATGCACAGGGCCGGCGAGACAGGGCGTCCGCGTTAGTGTGGCGGGCCCTGGCTCTGTGCACGACTGTGAAGGAGTATGACTGGAGTTCTTCCAACCAGCGGGGAACCAGCCGAGTTCTTCCTCCGGCTCCCTGAAGGACATTAACCACTGGAGGGCGGCGTGGTCAGTTCTGACGGTGCAGGGCCGGCCGCACAGGTAGTACTTAAAATGTCTTATCGCCATGACGACAGCGAGCAACTCTCGCCGCGTGACGCAATAGCGCTGGTCCGGTTTGTTAAAGGACTTGCTAAAATACGCCACTACCCTCTCTCCATCCGGCCCTACCTGAGCCAAGACAGCGCCCATGCTGACATTGCTGGCATCTGTGTCGACCACAAATGGTAGGATGGGGTCGGGTGCGGCCAAGATGATGCTGTTATCAGTGCCTATTGGAGAGAGGTGAAGGCCTGTTGACAGTCCGCTGTCCATGAAAAGTCAGTGTCTTTCTGTAGAAGGCGATACAGAGGGGCGGCTGTGCAGGAGAAACCGCGCACAAACTTCCTGTAGTAAGAAGCAAGGCCCAGGAAGCTGGTCGGCAGGTGTTGGCCAGACTTTCACTGCCTGTATCTTTTCCTCGACAGTCCCAACGCCCTCACCGCCAACCTTGTGTCCTAGAAATATCACCTCCCTCCTCAAAAAGTGACACTTGTCTGGGTGTAACCTTCCACAGTGCTCCAAGTGCCGCCTGTAAAGAGCTTCCATGGACCAGGATATCATCCGGGTACACAAGGCATTCCTGCCTAGGAATGTCCGCTAGCACCCTGTCCATCAGGCGCTCGAACGTGGCAGGGGCGTTTCACAGACCAAAGCTGAGGATGCGGAACTGCCACAGAATGTAGCAACCCTGCTTCTACTCGTCCAAGCACCACACTGGTTGTTTTGATTAACTCCCTTTTATTAATGGCAAATACACGTCATCGAACGCTATAACAATCGAACATGAACTTCTCTATCTCCTACCCGTATCTCACCTCCCCAAGGCCCGCCCCCGCCTACTGAGCACCCAATCACAACATTAGCACAATGCACGTCCAACCACGCAACCTAGAACCGTTACACTATGTATGCACTTTATCTGTAAAGTTTACTTTCGGATGTCGCAGCAGTGCTCTCATCTTCGACACGTATCAGAGGCACTATGGCGCTTACTTGATCAATTGCAGACTCCTGTTTGTACTGCATCTTCTGGATGCATTTCTGGTAGTTCACTTCCCTTACTCGCCTTACCGCTGCATCAAGGCGCTTAAAAACTATCTCGGGGTTCCCCTCTCAGAAGAGATAACCCAAGGGCCGTAAACTCTTTCGATTCTCTCGGCATCAACCTTGACAGCAATCTCATGCAAGCGTCATTGCCACCAGACAAACTGTCACGTATCAGAGAGATTATGAAGGCCGCCGTTCGTCCACATGTTTGACCAAGCGGGAGTTGCTTTCTCTATAGGGCAGCACCTTAACTTAAATTATTCCGCAAGGCCACAGGCTCCTCGAACTCTCGAAATCCATGTTGAAATTGCAAGATAGTAACTTAAACGTAAATCAGATTTTCTACAATCATTGTAGTTGAATCCTCTGCCGAACTTTGTTTTTATACGGACGCGGCGCCCTCTATTGGGTTCGGGGGTCATTACCAAGGAATTCCGAGCGCTTTGCCATGGAGCCAATCCATCCCGTTTTCCTTGCCCACCATTCAAACTGACTGTTTTAGATTAAACCCGAAATAGTTTCAATATGTCTTCAGCAGGAAAATATAGGGAAACGAACTGGCGAACTCAACATTACAAGCGTATGATTCTGCCTGGTTCCACTATTCGTCATTTTGCTCGGCCTTTTCAGTGGCTACTTTGCCTATCAATATTAACGTAGTCTGTGCTTTCATAACGCACTGTTTTGCGTCACGGGAAATGCAACCTGGCTCCATCAGAGCTCTGCTGGCCGGGATTCAGTTCCACCTAAGCTGCATGGACCCAAATGCCTGTAGCTTGCTTGGCCAGCCATCTATCAGTCTCCTCCTCAACAGCATAAGGAAAGTGATTCCAGAAGGCAAGGACAAACGCCTATACCACTCTGTATCTGGTGCACAAACTGGTGTCCTGCTTAAGGCTTGGGGTTTTGGGCCTTTAATAGACATTTACTAGAGTCCATTTGTTTTTGTTTGATCTTTTCAGCCTGATATGTTCACTATTTTCCTAAACATTCCAAAACGAATAGATTTAGCAGAGGCACACCCATCGTCATTGCCCAAACTAACTCAACATTTTGTCCTATGTCCTCCATGCCGGCGTATCTGAGATGGCGTGAACAAGCAAAGCAGACCAGACCGTTCCTCAACGAAAAAGGATGGTCCTCTGCAAAGCTCCGTCAGAGGACGTTCGTTGTGGCTATCACATGCTAAATCAGTGAAACGTTGGGTATTGCTGTCGAAGTTATAGTACTTCTGACTAACTGTAGGTGGCTGGCTGGGTTCATATCTTCATGTAAAAATAGCATGTCCAGTTAGATCTTGGGTTCTATCTTATGTGACCCTCAGACGTGTTCTGAGACATGTAGTCTCCGAGCCATCGATTAGACTCAAGATCTCTAACCCTGGTAATCCAGGAAACAGGGCGCTCCGTCCGTACACATAGCTTTACCCAAGAGTAGAATAGTTCATGTATCAAGACACAGTAAGGTATGTCTTGCCTTTGCGTACATCTGTGAGGGCTGCTGACGAACGCTGGAGAGAGCGGCGCGCGCCTATTCTCCAGAGGGAACCGAATCTCTGCCCAGAAATACTGCAGATGAGAAGGGCATCAAGTGATGTATCGCGTGTAAAAATGATTCTACATAGTTGAAAACTCGGTTTAGAATGGCGTTTGGCACCAATTCCTGGTTGTTATCGGGTAGGCCGAACACACAGCCTATTAGCTGGTGTATGGTTCGTCTCTTTTTGGGGTTGGGGGGTTGTATAGTGCACCAGAGAAGAGTGGAACCATACCGCCAAACTAAATTGTATTACCGTTTCATGAAATAAATGGTTAAATCTATGACATGAGTGATTGCTGACAGAAATGGGTGTAGCTAGTTCTGGCGGGACACTCTAGTCATGCACTCCTATCAGCTGACGGCTAACGCTGTCCAATCAAACGCACGTACACTGATAGGCTGTTAATTTAAGACCTTCCATCTCGAACACCAAGTGAGTAAGTGTGCTGAGCAGAATTCCGCCCACCACCACCCCGGCCTCCACTTGCTTTGGTTCTGCTCTGTATTGTATGTAACCTATACGATGGGTTGAGATATCTGATGTACCCCAATGGGGGATTGTATAGTGCTCCCTGTTGTCAAATGTTGGTAAGCTGTTTGTATTCTGTATCTGACATCTGTATGTCGTGCTTTAAATCCTACAACAGGGAGCACCAGAAAAGAGTGGAACCATATCGCCAAACTATTTTGTATTACCATTTCATGAAATAAACGGTTAAATCTATGACTGATTCCTGACAGAACTTTTTTTTTATTGGTGGCGTGAATTAAAAAAATAATGTACACATACAATTTACAATAATCTATACAATTATTCCCAAACTACATAATTGCATTTCACTAAAGTAGTGGCGGTACAATCATTTCAAGGTTTGAATTCTAATGAAAAGCGAACCATTGGAAATTATGTGATTGTTTGTGTTTATTCCAGTCAGTGACATTATGGAGAAAGGTATCACAGTTGTGAAAGCATACATTTCCTTAGCTTTTGTACAATTAGACCTATTCCAAACAAAACAGCTGCCAAAGGCACATGTGATGATCAAGTTCAATGTTTTATTCCAACATCAACATCCAACAACACATTTTTAAACAGAATGTAGACATGAAAAATATGTGACAAATGATAGGCTCAAATGTCCATAAGGATAAAGGTGTCTTTATGGCATGTGCATTCAACCAACCATGAGAATGGAAACATACGGCACAGTGTGTTGCTGGTTATGTGAAGGAATACATGCTTTACAATGTTCATGTTTACAAAACAGTTCAGAGTACATTGTTAATTTATACATTTGAAATGGTTAAAGCTGTGCATTTTATAAAAGTAAATGTGGAATCAATATATAATTTCCAAAGCCTTCATCTTCACAACAACAAACCCTAACTTTTGTAATATGCTATGCATCACTTGCAGTAATGTATACAATTGTAGTAATAGTATTTTTTTGGTTAAATTATTGCATTTATTCATTACTCAAATTAAACCTTCCCAATACTGATAATTTAGCTAATTAGGACTTGTTTGCTCTTTGGTTTAGTTTTCCTCCCTAAGTAGGCCAATACCAAACTATGATTATGATTATGTTTGGTCTATATAATCCTAATCATGAATGTCCTAATATTTAAGGTATCATTAAAGGTATATATTTGTATATATTTTGTATGATATCAATGTGATATAATCTGAAATAGGCCTGTGTGGGAATTTTAAGTACTGAATGACATACACAAATTTCCTCTAGTATTTCAAATTTCACATTGTGAACTAGATTGTGGGAAATATATTCCCATTATAATGAGATAAACGATGGACAAAATCAACAACATAAGAAATTATTTTTACCATACCAATATGTCCATAGTCTATCTTTATAAATTGCACTTAAGTCCATAGTCCATCTATATAATTAGACTTTTATTACTTGCCTTTAGCCACGGGTAACAGAAAGAAAAGAAAAACATCCCCATTGTCCCTCAAGGCTTTCCGTAGAGTTGTGTAAACACTGCGCGCGGTTTGTGAATTTTCCGTGGCGTTTCTTAGTAGTTGTGGTTCTTATGGTAGCAAGTTAAAATCGTAGTTTGGTTAACATGTAAACGTTAGCGTTCAATTGAATACCGACAGAAGGGCAATTCTCTAGCAAACACGCCATGACAACCATTTCTGTTACCAGGAATGTAGACAGTAGAATAGAGATGCTAACAAATGCAGTGTTCCTTTCGTCCTCGTTGATTTGTTGAAAGACGAAACAAAAATGGTAAGGAAGCGGGTGGCACTTTGGCACTATTTACATGTAACTGGAGACGTCGATAAAGAAATAACTATCTACTTTTTAAACATCTGCTCCCAGAGAAGGAGTCGTGCTCCAAGCCAGGTGGCCAAACGGAAACAAGCGGACGATTCATCCGAAGATGAAGAGTGGAGCCCTTCCCAGGTAGGACTGGAAAAGTAAATGGCGATTGTAACAACGAAGAAAGGTACGTGTTCTATTTTAAATGATGTAATTGTGCTTTTGCTTTTCGCAGGACAAACAAACGAAAGGGGACAGCGATTCCAGAGAGAGTTACGTCTCCCCTTTCAGAAAGCCTCTGACGCAGCTGACCAACCGACCTCTGTGTGTAGACAGCAACCAGCATGTAAGGATTGGTGTCTCTTCATCACATCGCACATCTGGAGGTCAGCGGTGGCTGACCTGTGATCACCAGGCAACTTAACTGACTTTCATAATATTCGTTTAGGAAGCGTTCATCCGAAGCATCCTTTCCAAACCATTTAAGATTCCCATTCAAAATTACACAGGTAAAGATCCTTAAGCTCTCATTTTATGTTCCACATTCGACTTCCATCAATAGCTGATTGTGTTGGATTTTGACCTGTAGGTCCACTGGGAATCAGGGCACTAGGTTTGAAGCGTGCAGGAGTGAGGCGTGCACTTCATGACCCATTTGCAGAGGGTGCGTTGGTTCTGTATGAGCCCCCGACACTGAATACTCAGGACATGCTTAAAGCAGACAAGTGAGTAAAATACACATCTGATTACATGCACTTAATGTAATATACACCATGACCTTCCATTAATTGTGTCCTTTAACCTCCAGGGAGAAAATGCCAGTGCACGTAGTTGTGGATCCAGTCTTGGGAAATGTACTCAGACCTCACCAGAGAGAGGTAAAGCCACTCGAACACTGTCACACAGATATAATAATGAATGTGCAGTCTTTTGGTTATTTTAACTCTTTAAAAACATAATCATAATAATAAAGAAAGAGATATGTATATTTATATTAAACTATACATCCCTCTGTCAGGTTATTTGCTCTTTAAACAATTTGAGATGATTCTGACAAAATGTCACTGTAAAGTATTTTCAATGCAAAAGTATGGACTCTAAACTGTGTTCAGGGGGTGAAGTTTCTGTGGGATTGCGTGACGGGGAGGCGTATTCCGGACTCTTATGGCTGCATAATGGCTGATGAGATGGGGCTGGGCAAGACGCTGCAGTGCATCGCCCTCCTGTGGACACTGCTACGCCAGAGCCCCGATGCCAAGCCTGAAATAGACAAGGCCATTGTGGTCTCCCCTTCCAGCCTGGTCCGCAACTGGTACAACGAGGTGGGCAAGTGGCTGGGGGGGCGGGTCACTCCAGTGGCCATTGATGGAGGTTCAAAGGAAGAAATTGACCGAAAGCTAGGTAGGCATTTTTTATGTGTGATACAAATATATGTACCCGGTGTTTTAGACAAATCATGACTTGCTGTGAAAAGGCTTTTTACAAAAAGCAAATAATACGTGGACATGGATGTGGTGTCTCTGATTTCACCTATGGTTTTATCTTTTTAAAGCCAAAAGTTTGGCTTTGTGCTCTCACGCGTTTTGACAGTACCTGTGACGTTCCTGTTTTTACACTGGCCTGATGTTTGTGGTTTCCAGTAAGCTTCATGTGCCAGCATGGCCTGAGAGTGCCTACACCAATACTCATCATTTCATACGAGACCTTCCGACTTCACGCCGAGGTCCTACACAAGGGAAAGGTTGGACTGATCATTTGCGATGAGGTAACTTGTTCACCGCCTTCTACAAATATGCACAGTACCGGCTCCAAGGATTGTGTTGTTTAGGAGATAATCTTTGCCTGTGCAAATCTGCAAACTATAGGGTCATCGGCTTAAAAACTCTGACAACCAGACGTACCAGGCTCTCAATGCTATGAGCTCCCAGCGTAGAGTGCTTATATCAGGCACCCCTATCCAGAACGACCTGCTTGAGTACTTCAGTCTGGTGCACTTTGTCAATGCTGGCATCCTTGGTAAGTGACATCGTGTGCTTGATTGAAATGCATGCTGGAGGATGTAAAATGTTTCCTGATATCTGTCAATCCCATCTTTTTGTCTTTACCCTGCCCTACCCCCATACAGGTACAGCCCAAGAGTTTAAAAAGCGGTTTGAGCTTCCCATTTTGAAGGGTAGAGATGCTGATGCCAGTGATAAAGACAGACAAGCTGGAGAGGAGAAACTCAAAGAGTTGATCAGCGTAGTCAACAGGTGAGCTTAAAAATGTGATGAAATCACAAAGCCCATATTAGCAACCACACAATCGCGCAATCACAATGACTTTACTGGTGCAATTTTCGTGTGGTAGCAATGTTGGTTCATCCATAAGGAAAATTATTCAATATGCATAAAATAATTTAATGCACTGCATCAACTACTAATAGTGGTTATATAAAATATAAAAATATTTGTTGTCATGTAACCCAAATAAATAGTTGGCCTGACTGGAAACACTTCTATTCAATTATCTAGTTACTGTATCCTTGAGATTTAATGCAAATGAACTGTATAGTTGTCAGGTTTAAAAACCGGAACTAAGATGTTGGGTTTGTCTGATCCAAATCAGTTCACGATGGGCTCTCACACATCCATCTACTTCCACTGCAATTCCCTTGCAACAAAAACATTCTGCAACTATTCATGCTTTGTTTGAGGGGAGAAACAGGGAGAAACTGTGGCTGTAGTTGACCTACAGATGTGTTATCTTATCAACCCTTGTAGAATTTGTTATACAGTATATACATCTGTTAACAACAATACTCTTTTCACAACAGGTGCCTGATAAGGAGAACGTCAGATATTCTCTCCAAGTATCTCCCTGTGAAGATCGAGCAAGTTGTTTGCTGCAGGTATTGTGTGTGTGTGTGTGTGTGTGTGTGTGTGTGTGTGTGTGTGTGTGTGTGTTTGTGTGTGTGTGTGTTTGTGTTGTAACCAGTCTCTATTCCGGTTTATTCCAGGCTGACCCCTCTTCAGTCAGAGCTTTACAAGCGTTTTCTGATGCAGGCCAAGCCAGTCGAGACCCTCCAGGAAGGCAAAATTAGTGTGTCCTCATTGTCTTCCATAACGACACTTAAGAAACTGTGCAATCGTAAGTTTTTGCAATATATCAAAGTAACACTACCGTTTGTACTCTCTATTATACCAGTGTCAGAAATATATGACACAAGGGAATACATGCTACTGTTCCGTTCAAAAGTCTGCCTAATCAACATTTCTGTTCATGAGATGCATATCCACCATAAGCATTTATGTTGGATCAATACATAGAATATTGCATACAGCTCACCCTTTTGATAAAGTTAAAACAGGACCTAGATTAAACTGCCTCCAAAACCTACCAAACAACCTTCTTCTGATGGTCTTTCATTCCCTCGCTCATCTAAATACAAAACTGTAGGTTCCATTAAGAGGTCAAATATAAAGGAGTAACAAGTTAAGAAGCGTTTGTTTCTGTTCCAGACCCGGCTTTAATCTATGAGAAGTGCATGGAGGGTGCGGAAGGCTTTGAAGGAGCGTTGGATATCTTCCCTGCCGGATACAGTCTGAAATCTGTGGAACCTCAACTTTCTGGTAAGAATTATTATCACCATGCTGCCGTTCTATTTAGTTGTCTAAAGTTAGGTGTTACTTTATTTTGCGATACATTTACATATTTTTTTTATCTTTTAATAGCCAATTTGGCATGTCATAGCATAGTGTTTACTGTGGGGAGTATGGGGATTCATATTCAATACATATTCACTTTGAGTTAAGAGCCAACGCCAATGAAGGAGAAAGGTGTAGGGTGTTATTTATACGGCCTAATGTGCACACAGCTGATGATGATTTGTTCACAACATTTCGATGCCTTATTTCAGGTAAAATGTTGGTTCTTGACTACATTCTGGCAATGACGAGGTCCACAACAAACGACAAAGTGGTGCTGGTCTCCAACTACACTCAAACTCTGGATCTGTTTGAAAAGCTGTGCAGATGTCGCAGGTAACCGAAACCCATGAAGGTGCCTTTTTAATAGTTCTATGATGTATTTGTCAAGGTTAATACTTGTGTTTTATTTGTAGTTATCTCTATGTTCGACTGGACGGCACCATGTCCATAAAGAAAAGGGCCAAGATTGTGGAACGATTCAACAGTCCATCCGTGAGTTACACCCCAACACGCTCTTCTGCATTCACAACAAATCTCTTTTGCACTGGGTGTAATAAGTGTGACTACCATTGCTTCTCTCCCCCGCTCCTCTTCATTAGAACCCAGAGTTTATTTTCATGCTGAGCAGCAAGGCTGGTGGGTGTGGCCTGAATCTGATTGGTGCCAACCGCTTGGTGATGTTCGATCCCGACTGGAACCCAGCCAACGATGAGCAGGCTATGGCACGTGTGTGGAGAGACGGTCAGATGAAGACCTGCTACATCTACAGACTGCTATCTGTGAGAAGAACCACGCACACACACACACACTTATATTGCCAGGTCTCGTGACCTAGCCCTTTTGCTGAGTTGCTGTTCGGTTTCATCTGCTCAAACCAACACCTATTTAACATACCATCCTAAAAAGAGGTCCTCCAATGTCTCCCTTTTCAGCATGTTTTCCTATTTCCACTTGGTTTCATTGGGAATTTATCCTGTCCTTTTCATGGGCCCCAAACACACACAATTACTTGACACTCAACGCATTTCTTGAAATTAAACTTTTATAAAGTAAAATAAAAACCACTGAAACATGTATAAACTGAAAATGAAACTCACTGAATAGATAGTGTGTTGTTGCTATGCTCACATGTGACTGTATTTGCTTGCCAGACGGGTACAATAGAGGAGAAGATTCTGCAGAGGCAAGCCCATAAAAAGGCCCTGAGCAGCTGCGTGGTGGATGAGGAGCAGGACGTAGAGCGCCACTTCTCCCTGGGCGAGCTGCGCGAGCTGTTCTTGCTCAATGAGGAGACGACCAGCGATACCCATGACAAGTAAAACACTCGATACTTTATTCCTAATAAAATGATTCATTTTATTGATAAGATAAACGCGCATGGATTCCAAAAGGCAAAAGTGCTCCATTGCTTCGGTTTACATTGGCGCACTCACGCTAAATGCTCTTTGGCAGAATCCGTACAAGTAGGTGATTTTGACAAGTGATATTGCTAATGGATGATTTAGTGAAGCCAGGCGAGATCACCCAGACCGGCATTGTCCTTATTACACACAAAGGGGTGTTTGTGTGTATACGGTGTAATACATGTTCCCTAAAGACCTGTAACACAGCGTATTGTCGTCCCCCCCCCCACCCCCCGCGCGGCCGTCTCGCCAGGTTCAAGTGTCGGCGCTGCGTCAACGGCAGGCAGGTGCGGGCGCCCCCAGAGGACTCGGACTGCACCGGCGACCTGTCCCAGTGGCACCACTGCTCCGACAAGAGGGGCCTGAGGGACCGGGTGCTGCAGGCCTCCTGGGACGCCGCCGTGTCCTTCGTCTTCCATCAGCGTTCTCACGACGACCAGAAAGGGTTGGTGTGACGGCCGGACTGCTCCTATGTTTTCTTTTACAGAGACATTTTAGGGAAAGAGTGAATTTGGCCAAATCTTTTGCTAGTGGTGATTCTTTAGCTGTTGACTGGAAAACTGAATCTAGTAAACACTGGATGACCTCAGACACCATAGTCAGAGCAGAGTTATTTCTTTATCTAGAACTTCAAGAAAAGTGCCTCGCAAAAAGAAAAAGCGAGGCATCATGTTTCGGTCATTCATGTAAATATTGAAATAGTTTTTCTGTTGATGTTTTCTTTTACGGAAATGTTGTCCTTGTCTAAAGTATATCTTAAATAAAAAAACACTTATCGAACCCTTAACCCAAGGAATCCACATTTGAAATGTTGTGACATGTGACAATCTGGTAATATAAGACGGTACAGCATGGAAAATAACAATTAACCTAACTTGACCGATCTATTTACATTTTCAAAACTATATCAGGTAAATATTGATCACTGTTGGCTACTTTGCATACATGTAGGCTATACATTGCCTACCACACCTGTAATTTCGCCAGTGTTTAAAAAACGTACACTAAGGCTAAATTATGTTGTATTTGAAATTGGCCTCACCACACCGATGCTTCAATGTATTTATTACAAATGTAAACGGACTGTATTAAATTAACTAGGCATGTAGAAATCAGATATATATATTTTTTATTATAACTGAAGTGGAATCTTGTAAGAAGTCCGATAAGTTAGACTAATTTCGGATCCAGCAGTCCTACCGTGTTACAACAGAACCTCTGGGGGGAGACGGCACAGAGCCTGGGCCGGAAACCACAAACTGCAAGGGGCGGAGTTACGCCTTGCTTCCTGTTTCGCTACTGAGATGTTCTACAGAAGAAAGCCCGTCTACACGTTGTTGATTTTAAACCAGTACAAACACCTTTTCTCTACAGTTTACTACTGCTGGCCGAGTTTGTGTTCCGCAATTATGTGCCTACAGATCCCCGTCCCCACAACGTCATTGGTCAAAACATAAGAAGCAAAATAAAGTTGAACCCAGATTTGAGATATTTATCTAAACTAGATATGAATCTAAAATCTGATTTGAGAGAGTACAGTGCAACTGAAACCCTATTTACTGGAATCATTGCAAAAATCATCCCAGCATCTAGCATAATTCTACAATTATAGTAACAGTCTACACATTGTATTTTTCAACTCTGTTACAAATGTCTGCAATCATCAGACCTTAGGCCCATTGAGCTGAATTTCTTAAGGCAGTGACCTCAGCACCAGCCATTAAAATTGACTGTTCAAATATTAACATGCATATAACAGATTAATGTAAAGGTTTCATGTCAATATGTTATAACATATTTAATTTGTTTTGTTGCTGATGGTATGAGTACAATAGCATTCCATTACAGAGAAAACAGAGTGAGCAGTTAATTGCATCTTTACCCCTAAGAAAAAGGGGCACAGGGTAAGAGCTGCAGAGTTATAGAAACTGAAAGAAAAACTGAGAAAACGTTTTTTAGGTTGTACTGCCATATTTAGCCACCAGTTTGGTTTCACATATTGCTTATGTGGTCAGCCATTGTGTTTCTGGATTTCCATCCATCAGTCATAAAGTCACAGAGTGGGCGAAGCGTCCGGAGTGCATCATGCCACATCTCTCGGTCACGGTCCCAGGGGTTCCTCCTGAGGTCAAGGGTCAGTCGCTGAGGCGGAGGATGCGTCCGCAGCCGCTGTCCCAACTCCAACAGCTCAGCTGGCTGTATGAAGTTCGAGCTGTCCAGGGTCAGAAGACAGAAGAACAGTTTAAGGAGGAAAATGGCTTGATGCAATCACATTCTAGCGTGAAGGCGAACTTGGAACGTGCAAATGAGCTCCACCCCTAAATTCTACTGAAAGTGTGCTGCTGCCATCCTATCCTAGCCTCGTGAGACCATCTAGATATTTAAGTTTGCGTTTCACAATGGGCAGCAATTGATTCCCAAATATGGGCCTTACTTCGTTCAAAAAACTCCAGCCAATCAGATTAAATAAGTAAGTGTTGCTCTTGCACTCTGCCCGAATCTGGTTGTACTTGGAAGAAAAGCAAAAACATCTTCTCTGAAAAAAAGCCCTTCTTGTTTATCCGTTCACTAAAAGGCTTCCATTACGTGAAAACTAAACATCTCCTATTGCCACATGCCAACTCCTTGAGCTTCCAGTTTTGTTTTTCTTTTGTGATGACATTTTGATTGTACCAGTCATGAAATCTTTTATCAAGGCTGCAGACGCTCAATCCCTGCTCAGCAATCTATAAACATAGCATTACTCTTTTATGAAGTCTTTCTAAAGGATCATAATTCCCACACTTGCCTTAGGTCCAACCTTTTCACTGCACTGGAGGGCGATCCCGTGAAGAGCTCTGCAAGCGTTGGGGCGCTCTTTGCTGTTGGTGCGAGCAGACATGAGGATTCTGTTGTCTACTGTTAAATGATTTCACCAGGCCCTTAAAGGATTACTTTGGGATTTTTCAACTATTTTCCCATCATGTTGGGTCTAAGTGACTAACGCAGACAAACATTTTTGAAATTAGTCCAGTATTGAGCCAAGAGCGCTTTAGCCGTTGCAGCCGCAAAATGAGCAGTAATGGGCAATAGCGCCCCGTCAATGTACGTCCTCTTAAAGTGCTTGTTTTTGCCACTGACAGGCTCAGATTGTTATACAACTGTCTGACAACATTGTGAAAGGATCCCTTCCATGAAAATAACTTTCGCTTGATCTGGTCTGTTTGTTATTCTGTCTGTTATACCAAGTCTTGCTCAGGGAGAAGTCTCGCTCTGAAATCTTGCAAGAGTTGAGTTGTTGCAAGAAGAGAAGAGTGGAATCTTGAGTTAGACAGAAGAGTGCTGGCAAGAGAGGTTGTGTTGGTCTACAGAAAGAAGAGCTTAGCAAAGATTTGGGTGAAGGAGGGTCGAGTTTGTAATAACAGGGAAATGTCCTGCAACAACTCAACTCAAATTTCAGAGCGAGACTTGGTTAGACACAATAATAAACAGACCGTATCAAGCCTATGTTAAAGAATAGTTATATTTGTCAGTAGGGATCCTTTCCAGAATGTTGTCAGACACATTTAATGACAATGTGAACCTGTCGGTGGCAAAAACAAGCACTTTAAGAGGACATACATTGACGAAGCGCTATTACCCCATAGGGTTATAGGCTGAAAAGGCTGAAGTGCTTTCGCTAAATACTGAATTTTCAAAATTGTAGTCCGCATTAGTTACAAAGACTGAAAATTATGGGAAATAAAGGTCAAGGTTGAATAATCCCGAAGTCATCCTTTAACTTTTCATGAGCAAATTGTGAAAATGTGATCATAACAATTATAAAGATTTCCCAAGATGTACAGTAAAATGGTCTTTATGCATGGGAAGGAAAGTACAATTTGTATTGTTACGTTGTTGCAAATTCCATGGTATTATTAAAGAAATAAACTATTTTTCCCGTCAAATTGTGATTACCGAGGCGATTCTGCGACAGGCCTAGGGACTGGAGGGAACGCACTTGCTTCAGGGAATCTATAAGCTGTTGTAAAAAGGACTCTCTGTCGCTGCACTTTTCAAGCAGCCTGCAATCCTTCAACGACAGCTCTGGACAGAAGAGAGGGAACAAGCAGAAGTCAATGTCTTGTATCCTACGTTTAGTTTCAGTTGGTCAGGGACAATGTGCAAAAGCCATTAGTCTCAACTAGAGGAAATCCATTGTACCCGATAATAGCAGCTTGCTAATTTAATCTGCAGTCCCAGTGCAGATACACATATCTGGTGAACCCTGATCAGGGATCCAGATTCAGAAAGAGTCAATGATAATTGACTTGTAATCAGCCGACTGCTGTACCGTCAGTATAACTGAAAATGTTTTTTGAAGCAACCTCTTCATTTTAAACACGATTATACAAATGCATATGTAATTATGTATCTTCTAGTAGTATGTGGTCCTAGAGAGCAATCCATTACCTTCCAACATGCAGTTTCTGAGAAGATTCAAGATGTCTTGGTGACAATCAGCGAGGTTAAGGTCCTCCAAGTGGAGAGTTCGTAAGCGATGGTTGGACTCTAAACACATCGAGACAGCAGTTTATTGACATCGTCCATCCATCATCATGTTTTACAAGTTAGATTGTTGTTCTTGCCTAGTTCCAGCTCCTGAATCCCCGCCCACTTAAAAAATAAAAATCTGATTCAGGTTCTGGTTTTGGTTGCTTGAGTGGTACTTGGCTTGCCATACATTTTCACACTTCCAATCACCGTCGGCTGGTAGGCGGGACTTATAAGCGTTCTATTAAATTATAAGCTGGTGTGACCATTGCGAGCAACAGCAAACAACTCGGTGATTCCTGTAGCAAAAAGTTTGGATTCCTTCTTCAAGGTATCTTGGAAATCTATGGATTCTGCTGTTACAGCTCCTTTGAAAAACAACAGAGAGCATCAACTGTGGAATCGCTATCGTGATTGGTTTAGGCCCGCTAGGTCTCTGAAAACGGTTCACAAGGAAGCAACTTCAGACTTGTTGTCAGGCTATTGTTATTCTCTTTTTAAGGATTAAACCAGATTTACCTTTCACAAAGATGTATCGAGTGTATCAGCGTTCCAACTAACGATCAACAAATGTTAGGCATAAATGAAGTCACCTTTACCCAAGAGGTCAAACGATACCTGAGATGCTACGGAGGAGGTCACGGTGGGAGGAGGAAGTGGGCAGCCTGATCCCGGAGATATGAAGCGAAGTGAGATGGGGAGAGTGCTTCAACACTGCTGTAATGCTGCGTATGTCTGCCAACACTTGCGGGACTTTCACAGACAGCTTCTTTAGAGACAACTCTGTTCAAATGGTTCGAAAAATGTCAGTTAGTTTTACTTGAATAGCAAAGGCTAATTCCTTTTAGCAGGGAGCCCAAGAAACATAGGCTGCATTTGATAAGTGGTGACATGGTGATATAATCACCACTAATCCGTTTTGCTGTTTTAAGGTTCATCATAATAGTTAAGCTAAGACTGCTATTTAATTTTCTCACACATTTGTTCCGAATTTCCTGCCTGGGATCACTAAATAAATATCTTGCTGAGACTCTGATCACCTTGGAGGTCAGTGGGCTCATGGGCCATCCCAGAGCCACGTGGTCCGGGGTCCACGCCCAGCGGGTGGATCTCCAGGGAGAGGGAGTGCAGGCCAGGGCAGGCGTCCAGCAGCAGCTCCATGAGGGCGGTCTGGGGCAGGACAGCCACGCCCAGGTCCACCAGGGAGCTCCTGGATGTCTGCCACAGCTGTTTGAGAGATTTGGCCAACGACTGCACCTCAGACACCCTGAAGATCCCTGTGCATAAACCCAAAACAACATACACCCCTTTTATTCTTCATGAATTCCTTTCATACCCTTTCATACATCTCATAACCTATGAGAATTATAATAACGGTTAAACTAGGGAAGTGTTCAGATGTTCCTTGACCATACCTGTACTGTTCAAGGAGTAGTTTAAACTAACGGTTGGATTCGCTCTTGGTATCGACCGATAGATTGTGTCTACATTGTAGCATAACGACAGCATAGTGAGAGACACGTTTTATCAGTAGCATTCAGTCCCGTCCACGCAAACAATATGCATTTTCTCTGTACTTACAGCAGCTTTGTATAGTCAGAGACCTGAGGCACAGCCATGTGGGTAGAAAAGGGACAAGCACGCCGAGTGTGCTCCGTCCACATTCCTGTATCTGCAACGAACAGATCTGTCCACGGGGACACGAGCCAGTCAGACAGCTGCCGTAGAGAGCGAAGGCTTGACAAAGCAGCTCCGGCTCCACAGTGGACTGCGGTGTTCCCGCCTCCTGTTCCCGGAATGTGTCATCCAACTTTGGGCGTTTGCACGGCAAAACGTCTTCCTCGGTTTCGAGATCACCATCAGTGCGTGTTGCACTATTGTCAGCTGCTGCTGTTGGGTTTGCGACTAAGCTTGACCTGTGAACAGAGGTCAGCTGCTGATGCGCGTGCTGAGATCCCCTGTCCTGAAGAATCCAGTTAAGCATGGCTGGATCCAGGCCATATATGATTAGCTCTTTGGCCTGCCCGTGGTCGAGGAGCCGATGCAGGACATATAATGCAAACTGCGATTCAGTTTTCAACAAATCTTTGTGGTGTTTAACATCTACGATTCCTACACTACCCTCTAAAATGGTCAACAGAGCTCTCTGCTCTTTGGCGAATGTTTGAAGGAATTGGGAGGGTCTAAGGTAGAATTGTTTAATGTACTTGGCCATGACCAAGAACAAGGTGGTGATATTGACGTTAAAGATTTGTTTGGCAACACCTTTGTACTTGAAGCCATAGAACATTAACTGAAAACATGTATCCATGGCTTCCTGCTTACTTTCATCTTCTGAATGCAAGTCTAGAACCTGGAAAGCAAAAAGATAACAGATTGAGATAAATGTGGGATTGGCCAGGTTTTACGTTACAAATTGTTTTTTTTAATGATTTAGACTTACACGGTGGCCACCTTTAATGTCTTTTAGTATCAGAACCCAGGCTGATTGGGTAGATATTCCTACAATTGCACAAATACAGAACCCGTTACAGACACAGAACAGAGTTATTCAGTCAGTAAACACAAATGCATTGGGCCTTATAAAAAAGTACAATGGCATTCAAATATTAGTCACATACATTTTTATATTATTATATACTCTGTAATGTTTTAATCTAAATAGTATATTAAACTACCATGTAAATTTATAATTTGATTTTGCCATTACACAGGTAGGTTAGAAACCTTTTTTTATTTAAAAGAAAGTGTGATGTTCAAAACATATTTGAATCTATTATCTCAATATACATGACGATCCACATGTCAAAAGACCTTCAAGTGATCTGTGAGAGGAGACTTCAGGGCATGTCTGGGACTAGTGTGGAGGTGGGGTTGTGCCAATGTGTGTAACAGCCAGATTAAGCTCTACAGCAGCACGTACCTCTTTGATTCAGGGCTGGCTGGAGCCTAATGAGGTCATATATACTCAAATGAGGCAGGAGGTCCTTTATCAGAGACGCAGGGAGCCCTGTGATGGATGAGTTGATTCCCCATCAATTTGGTCGACACAATGTTACACAGGTTCAATAATGTAAATTCGCACATGGCATATAAACAGCAATCAACCACTGGTCGTACAGGAATCATGCAATCCCTGCTCCAAATCTACTGTCGACTATGCCCATCCTGCATTTTAATCACAAATGACTTCATTGACCAAATATCCTTCAATATTAATAGAAACATGAATATCATACTTCTGTACGATGCGCAGCTACTTCTTGAGTGATATATATTACACTTTGAGGGGGTGTATTATCTGATGTGAACATTGTGTAGAAATACAAATTGTATTTCCATTACAGTCTGAATTCGTGTTCATAAGGTTATGCAGTTCATATCTAAGTGCTTTTTAACTTCTCATGGTTGCAGCGGAACACGGTTACCGTAATACCTGTTAAACAGGCACGCCAAACAATTTGAGAGTTAGCGTGCCTATTATTTTACTGTTTGGTTGGCACCAGTACAATTCCAAGATTTATTAGAGTTGTCATTAACCACGACCACCCCATTCAAGATTTTCTGGAGACACCACTTCAGTGTCTTTGTATCGTAGCTTTTAAAAACGAGTAATCGACTTCCATTCTACATAGCTCTGTGTTGACGTTTGCTAGTGTGATCACCATCAGCGCCTCGTGTTTCAAAAAGTGGTCTTTGCTCATCTGTACACCGAATTATCATGCAAAGGGGTGACTTTGACGATTACAGAATACTAACCGTCAGTGACCAATAGCCTACCTATAAGAGCATCCATGTCAATGTCAGCTACATGTCGACTAGCCACACGGATACATATCAGCTTCAGACTTGAAAGAGATCTTGTGGGTGCAGTCTTCGCTGCTAATTGCAGGACTTCTTCGGCGTAAGCTTCATGCATTCTTCGTCAAGGCATTAGAATGAGCGGTGACGGTGTCCTTCGTAGATGTATGATTAATTATGCTACTGACGCTGGGCATTATGCTGCCTTCAAGTGCTATCGGAAGTATCGTAAAGATACCCCATGCCAGTTTATAATTTGTAAGTAGTCTGCGTTGTGTACAATTCACAGATCTGATATCCATTCGATTACAAGTTAACTTTAGCAAACCAAAAACAATGTTCGTCACCCCAAATTTTGACAAACGACTAACTTAAAGATAAACGCTTTGGCACAACCACGGAACTGTTGCGTTCAAGCTAAAGTGGGAAGTCTCTGCACTAAAAACGGTATAATTCCCTGTTACTATTTCATAGAGTGCACGATTGTATAATAGTTAATAAATATATGTGCATGTTCCCACTCATAGCACAGGCTGCCAGGAAAGAACATCAGACATGATTTGGGTTTCTTCCAGTAGGTATCAAGCCCATTTCTTCTTATTTTTTTATTACAGTATTTAACATAACACATATTTAACCCTACACATCAACAATCGTTTTTTGTTTTTTTTACTCTTATACAATACTATATTGACACAAACCCAGTTCACGTTCGGCCACGGTTTAGCGTTCACGTTGCCGAGATAAGAAGCGCTCGTTCACGGCAGGCGCGCGGCTGCAAACGTGGACGCTCCGGGGACCCCTATCGGCGTAAGCGGTAGGTGAGCGCAACTTTCTTTTAAATGAATGGGCGGCCATCTTTTACACGGGAATACGTCCAGGGCGGTAGACCCTCTGTGCACTACTTAGCGATCCACACTCCTTTCATGTGTGGTTTCTCGAGGTAGCTCCTTGAGCCCATTGGAACTATTTCTTGCTGGAGCACCATCGTTGATCTTTTTTATTATTATTTTTATTTTAATTTCAGCCCTGATGCATTTCAATTAACATTTCATTACAGTTAACCAATGCATGCTCTGCTGTACAACACATTCTTTGTTTGATTTGATTAGGTCTTTATGTGTTAATTATTATAACTGGATTTAATCTAGTCCACATTTTAGTTGACCTACATTTGAACACAGAAAAACGAGTCCAGTGTAGGGCCATCCCTATTAAAAGGCTATTTTTGAGAAAATTGAATTCGTTTATATAATTACTTGTTTTCAAGTAGAAAGCAATGTGTAATATTTCTGTAAACTTAGTGATTGAATAACTAAGAAGGCCTACCCGATTAAACAATTTATCCTTTAGATGGCAGCAAACTCACATAGGTATGGTCTCATTATCTCATCCGGGAACAGCAGGTGATTCACCAAGTTCACTGTGTAACAGCAATTGCCAGGTAGGCACATGAATTAGCTGTTTTATGAAATTGAGCATGATTATTATGCTTATATATATTGTACCCCAAAATGCAGCAAATTAAATCCCTCAAAATACTTTCATGATGTAAATAAGCAGAAACATTTACCCTAAGTCATTGCAGTAAGTTGTTGTCAAACTCACTGTTAATTACATTTTTCTTTAGCAAAGATTATTACAAAATTTGTTTAGTCATAGTAATCAACTAATGTAAATCCTTTTAATTTATCAATAGTTAAATCAAAATAACTACTTTGAGAATGAAGTTCAAATGATTGCTGCTTAATTGTGGTATGTGAAGTTTTATTTAAACAATCAACAGCATTTACAGCTCTATAAAGGTGTCTCAAACTGCTATCTAACGTTCCTAGCACTCGTCTTGTACTGCCAGTGATCAATAATGTGTGCTGACGACAGCAGTGGTCGTGAAGGAGTATGGACTCAGGAGCAGGGCCAAAGTGTAGTGGAGATGACCCTCCCCATGGGCCTCAAACACCACCTAAACACAGAGAAACGAAGACATGGAAGAAAGCCCCATACTTATCAGTTAGGGAACATGAACCCACCAATTAGATCCGTGGAAAGAGATTCCTCTGATCCAGCGAGTGACTTTAGGCCAAGCTGTTCTGAGAATTATTTTCACATTCTGCTGAGGGACAACAATGTTAGTATCGTCAACAAAGTTGTACTACAAACATGTTTCATCTGATAGTTCACTGACCTCCAGCCTGCCTTATTTATATATGCATTGTGTAATCTATAGATTACTTGCTCTCCATTTCCATTTTCTGTAACAAAGCTTTAGTCACATCTGAGATCACTCGCATCAAAATGGTTAGATTATCTGTGCAGATACTTTTGTTTTCCCAAATGTCCCATGCATGTGGGATTAACAAATTACATCTTGATCTTATTAAGGTGACATTTTGTGAATTGATGCATCAATCACAAAATGATGTCATCAACAAGTGTATTTGAACCTTGCCAGTTACAGCTTCCCCCCTGCGGTACAAAATGCTCAGAGTAATAAACTCCAGGCCAATGAACAAGCAGACTCTGGCCAATGACCAAAAGATCAAGCCAGATGCAGTTTGTCAGAATTCAGTGAGCATGTTAGTCTTCAGTGTGTGCAATTGGCTTATTGAGCAATATGTTTGCGAACTTGTACAATTATTTAGAACCTTTACCGTATGAGTGGAATTCAAAGATTTGTTCGTTGATACTTAGCCTACTTTAAATAGTTTCCTATTATTTTTTTATATTGTTGAATATCCTGTTAACCTTGCGTAGTCATACTCACGTCTGACATTTCATGAAAGGGTGTTGAGCCCTGAGCCTTCCAGTAAGCTTTGGTGTCAAAGTCAACACGATACACACCGGCAGGGAACTGCTGATCCGTGATGAGATTATGAACCTCCCCGGTCACATCTGTCACTCTACAAAAACATGTCTTGATCAAACTATTGTATTTTAAAATCTTGTATTTTATATGATTGTTCTTTATTTTTCTTCCATGCTTAACAAAATGTATCAGGGGAAAAAATCTTAAATATTAAACCATTTACAAATTAAAGATAATCCAGTCAAATGTAAATCATACTTTCTAAATAAAAGCTACATTAATTACTTGCTAATGACTAGAAGCCAAATAAATGCAATCTAATCTAAACAAACTCTTAAAATGTACTTTTAACCTCTATTCAATTCAAACGTGAAAACTAAATAGCCACGGCTGGTGGAACTAGCTTGAGGTCGGCTCAAAACAAAAAAATAAAACAGAACAGCAGAAGACAACATTGAACTCAATAAAGAGATAGACATGGCACATGTAACACCCACATGTAACTGAAGAAACAGTTTTTGAAGTGGGATATTTGAGTGGATATGGACTTGTATCCTCATCTCCTGTATGTTTATAAACTGTAAATTTAGATTTAATATTTATTTGACTACTGGTGGCCTTTCTTGTTGTTCGGTGATGCAAATGTACATTACTTGTATTGTACTTACAGTACATACTGCCTAAATGTATATAGCCATTCTGTGTAACCTCTAGATGGCAACAGACCCTACCCATTGGCAACATGTGTCCACTCGCCATCTGTGCCTTTCCTGGACAACGTGAGTGCCACAGAGGCAGCTGGAAGGCCCTTGACTGCGTCCAGAATCTTCACCATGAGAGGGCACTTGGTATCTGACTCTCCATGCTTATCCTGGTGCACCAAACAAAACAACTCATACAGTGCCTTTGGAAAGCTTTTACACCCAGTTACTTATCAATTTTTTTTTAGGACTAAACCTAACATAATTGCAGTATCCATTGACAATCCATGTATCAACAATTTGTTTAAGCACGCAACTCTAGTGCATGTCAGGACTCAGGACTAAAACCGTTTGTTTAAAGAACATGCAAGAACCCAATGGGATTGATCATTCTTAAATTGAGACTCTTCCTAAAGATGACCAAATTGTAAGAGAAGGACATTCTATACTAGGATAACTCTGAAAGACCTACAAACTTTATTTTGCAACACTCAAATCAACCAATCAGGGCTTTGGCTTAGTAGCCCCAAGGAAGACTCCTCAAAAAAAATAAAAATAAATGCCACAGACCGTAAAGAACAAGATGTTCTGATCCGAGCACGTTATCGCATTTATACATGCCTTAAAGAAATATATTATTAAAAAAATAGAATGATACCAACATTTATTTTGCTACCAGACTTTATGCATAAACACTTAATGCATAAACACATATGTTAAGGACTACTTGTTGAAGTTCGTTAAGCCTTAAGTGGGGAGTAAATGCGTTGAAACAGTCACCGTTTAAGAACCAATCAAATGCGTGGAACACCTTTTGACGCTGCAGTACAGCGTCACCTGAAGCATCGTTAAATCTACTTTTTGAACACTTTATGGTTATCGATGGGTTATTTTAATTGGAGGCGTCGTGTGATGCGCGGTGACAAGCAAAAGCCTTCGGGTTGGTGCTAAAGGTGTCACTTGGTAACGAGTTCCTCAGCAATAAGCGAAACCACATAAACCGTGGGTAGCATTCAAGAGCCATTGCGGTCTCAATAAGGGTTAAGTACTCAATAATAACAGGGTTTCATTTATTAAGCCATGTTAAGCCAACCTTTTTACTTGTTGCCCTGATCTAAATTTAGTGTTGGGAAGAAGAAGATACGTGATATTAAAGAGGATTAAAGATAAATGCTTGAAATAACTGACATCTATATGTTAACATGAACATTAACCTTTTCAAGTGTACAGATCTGGACTGCCTCGCATTGTCATGTTGCACTCATGAAGAAGAGGCATATACTACAGTATTTTTTATTTATTTTTAATGTGGGTATGTCAAGACCATCAACCTGAGCGTGTTTGTGTCAAACGCTGGGTTATGAATTCCAAACACTTCCTATTTAGCTTGAGAGTGGATCAGGTCAACATTGAGATGTACACACACCATCAGATATATATATATATAAATGATATGTTTGACATGGTTTACATGTATTCATATTTTGTTTTCATTCTGTACTAAGTTATTTAGCACGCTGTGATGACAGACTTTGTTTGAATGATGTTGGAACATGACTGAAATACAAAATGGAAATAAATTGAACAAAAAAACAACACGTGTAATACAGCACAAAGCAGCCTGTATATATGTAAAAAATGGTATAATAATAATAATAACAATAATAGTAATTATTATACTAATAAACCCTTACTTCTAACAAAAAAGACTCACTCTTACCACAGGGGCCGTGTCACAGGTGAGGGCAATAGAGGCTAGAAGCACCCAGAGCAGAGGCCTCATCATCGCACAGCTACTTGAGTCAACAGATGGAAAACATGCTCCCACACCACCTCGTTTTCTAACCAGGTACCCGTTCTCAACCCCCGCCTACCTAGTTACCCAGTAACTCAGTAGAAATCAGTGAGAAATACCCTACCCAGTTACCCGCACAGGGGTTACACAGACCAAAAGGTCTCTTTATGAATCTCCTCTTAACCATATATATACAAATATACATATCTATATCTATATCTATATCACCCTATATTTGAGGGTGTACATTCTAGACCATAAATATATAAATATAGTGGGTTCATCATGGCTTGGCATATAACTTGGCACATAACATTGGATACTTAAACAAACACAAAGACAAGCACCTAAGCATATAAATTACAAGCAGGCTAGAGCTAAAATATATCATATAACGTTATATATTGAACAATCTGCATTTCTCATTATCTAAATATGTTATCATATGTTTGAAATATGCTATATTACGTTTCATAAAACAACAAAAGTTAACAGCATTTTAGTGTTAGTGTATTATCATATAAAGACTGAATGCTGCTTTGGTTATGGAGGGAAGTAGCTGGCAATGGACCCACTGGGCGCTTCACACCTACCAGCACCGGTGCCCTGGACCTCCATTCCTCACTGATTTATCAGCGAGTATCCTGCAGTGTTTTTTTTCAGTCCTTGACTGCATACCATCGGATGTCTGGAAGTATTTTTGAGAGACTATAAAAATGTGTATAATGCACACACCACAGTCAATTAAAACCAATGATATAGTTTATAAATAATCCCATCTTTGGCTGGCAACGACCAAAGATGGACAGGGGTAACAGTTGCAACCAAAATAAGCAACATAATTGGTCAATTGGACTTGAATAATTATTGGTGAGATTCAATAATGAAGTACATGGGATTAAGGATTCATGGCATGTTCAACAGGCCTTGTGAAATGTAATGTCATGTCAGCGTAGTGTTTTAATGGTTGTGTTCCACTGACTCCCAGTGCCTTGGTAACAAACAATTTATAGCCCTGGTTAAATCCGGGTATAGTTACCCATTAAGAAACTGCAGCTACTACATGATGACTGATGCCTGCAATTATTTTAAGTTAAATTGTGTTTAATCGATTGTTCAGGTTAAAAAGTGTACATTTGAATAGCCTTACAAAGAACAGCTATGACTAACGATTTTGTGTGACCTAGATTGCAGTACAATTCTGTTGAAGTTACCAATGATTTACTTACACCTGGACCTTTCCATTTGGTTCATGCATGTTAGTTATGAAATATGGGGAAGGTACGAAATTTGAGAAGGTTGCACATGTCTATTGTCATATAATTGACTGAAAGCTAAACAATCAAGTTACTCCAGTTGTGAGTTTATTATTATTATTATATAGGTATAGAGACAAACATAAATAGGTATACTTTATAATTTCTTTGCAACTTTTAAAATTAATTCAAGGTTTTAATCCACTGACTATGAAGAAATTATCCACAAAAGCAGACACTGCTACTGCTAAATGAACTTATGCATAAGCGTGAGTGAGTGACATCTTGATGTCTCAACCACGCCGAAAAACCAGTTTATGAACACAACATTATTGTTTTTGCCACTCCCCTTGGCATACGTTTAACTTTGTTGTTGAAACAGGTCGTTGTGCGTGACAGTCCTGTAACTAAAATAATGATATGTCACAGCCCTCAGGGCAAACCGATCTTCAGTAGCTGGGAGAATAGCTAAAGGTGTCACATGCATACTCAAAACATTGTATAAACACAATGAAAAGAAGTACAGGCACTTTGTGATTTACCATGAGTCATTTAGTCTTTGTCCAATAAACTCAGTTAGAGGTGATGATAACACAAATAAATGAATGCATAATAACCACAATTTTTATGCAGTAAAGATTTCCACAGAGGTGTAACAAAGTTATGTTTTATTCAAGGCACATGTTTCAAAACAAAGTTACAGTGCTTCACAAAGGGAACATCAACCCAGGACACATAAGGTGACCTAACGCAATACAAAAACTAAGATGGAAAAAATATCTTAAAGTACATTTTAATGAATTTGAAATTACTGAAAAAATATAGAAATTTTATTTTCTTTTAATGGCACTGAGCTATCTCATTTTTGTTTAGCAAAATATGCTCTGGCACCCAATACACTGCACACTTGACCAGCACATCATTGATTATATGAATGCAGAATAAAGTCACAATACACCCACACCACCTACTCCAACGCCACATTGTTATTGCCTTATATATTGCAAGAGAAAGGGAAAGCACTAATTAGTTGAATATACATTTTGTTCATCCTTATAAAGCTGATCAGCTGACAAATCAAATTTGAGTCCTTCTGTGTTTGCTGGACAGGTAGTAAGATATCTGCTCATACTTAGTCAAAGTCTAACTCTGTCTTCATGTCTGTGGGCAATCTTACGAAATTTCAGCTACGCGTTTTGGTCTACTTCGCAAATGATCTCCTGTCCCTCAGAATAATTGCCAGATGCCACACCATGATTAGATTCACCTCTTTGATTGTCATTTGGAACCTCTGGAACAATTGGATCCTCATCATCAGAAAATCCTACTTCATCTTCCAAACATTTGATGTCATAACCTCCCACCTGATCCAAATTCATCAATGCTTGAGAACCTGGCGATTGAGATAATTAATTTGGTAATTCCTGGTATTCAACAACATCACTATCAAGCTTCTCTGCCAGCATGTTTTAATGTTCTACCTGACTATTAATTTCAGTGTCATTCTCTTGGACATCTGAGCATTTTGGGAGAACTGGGGAGTCCTGCTTCAATGTCAGACTGCCTTCCTTCTCCTCATCAATTGCTAAGTGCATGGCAGGTTCCATCCCCAGGTTTTGTGCTCAACTCTATGCTAGTCTTCTCGGGGCAACTACCACTAATGTCTTCCACAGTGTGCTGATATTGTTCTAACATTGACATGTCATTGAGGGAACACCTCACTTCTGCTTCAATGCTTTCATTAGCTATTATTGGAGCTGAATCTAACATGCAATCACTGACACAATCTTCTATTTGATCATCTGAGATAGTATCCAACTGAAGCAGATTTTGCAGTGATGTTGCCTTTGCGTTTACCTCATCCAAATACTCTATTGCATGACCTTTGTAAATATTGTCTTCTAAATGTTGATCCAACTGCAGTTCAGGCATTGCATTCTCCTCACTGTCACTAGCCTCCTGGGAATCATTTTCGGTATCTGTGTCTATCTGGTGTAAGGAAGTCACAATGATTGCTTTGTCTTCAATGTTTACCCCCCCATCTGTGTATAGAACAGGTTCCTGTTTTTCATTTGTTGTAAGAGCTGAAGGTTGGTGTTCGTTAATATCCTTGACAATTTGTCTGCTCTTTGGGTCATTCTCAAATCCTTCAGATTGATCATCTGCACATTCCATATGAACAGAGTCCTCTGCCAATATAGCTGAGTACTCAGGACAGGCTGTAGAATCATTTGAATTTGGAGGGATGCAAGGCTGACTCTGCACCTTCTCAAGCATGAGTTCATTATCTCTACTAATTGCTACATGTTCATCAGCTTGGTGCTCTAAATGCAAACCCAATTCATCTTCTGGAGTAAGCGATAATGTGCCTTCTGCCATACCAGCCAAATCCAGGGAACCTTCTATGGGGGACACTTCTGCGACAATAGATACATCTTCCAAGACATTCAGAGAGGGTACTAAGAGCTCTGGTTCTTCTTTGGGGATCCCCATCAACTCTTCTTCAGTAATTTGACTTTGTATAACTGTTAAATTATCATACGGCTCCTCAGGTATTTGGTATATCTGTTGGTTGGACACAGTTTCATTTAGTGGGGAACCATGATCAGCGTTTATCTCTCCCGGTGTGTGTGTTTCTGACTCCTGGAGTACTATGTCTGAAATGGAGTCCTGAATTTTTTCTTGAAACTCTCCAGACACGGAAATGACATATGTGGGTGTCAAATCCTGGGGTGTCTCTATTACCACAATACTTACATCATCAGCGTTCAGTGTTTCAAGCTCAGATATAGACAATCCTTTAAATTCTAATGCTTTTTCAAGGGGTTTACAGATTTCCGTATTGGAATCAACAGGGTTATCAAGTGGTATTTCTTTCTTTAAATTTGTATCCGAAGACTCAAAAGTACGCACAGATTCATCCATATCCATTGGCCTGGCAGTGGGCTCATTTTGGGGAGAAATTAACGTTACTGGTGGTTTGTCAGCTAGACAAACTTCAGACTGTGCAATTTGCAACTCCCCAGTCCAAATATTCCCTTCCCCTACTGGTACCGAATGACTTATGTCAGCTGGACAAACTTCAGACGGTGCAGTTTGCAACTCCCCAGTCCAAATATTCCCTTCCCCTACTGGTACCGAATGACTTATGTCAGCTGGACAAACTTCAGACGGTGCAATTTGCAACTCCCCAGCCCAAATATTCCCTTCCCCTGACTGCTTAGCACAAGGCCCAACTTCCCGGCGTGACTCCAACATTATCTGTCCTGTATTCCCAACCAAATCAACCCCTACATTATTTGTCAAAACAACTCGCCCCGCTGTACTAATGGTATGTTCTGGCAGAATGCCATATACACCGACCTTGGCTGCTTTGCTTAATGCCCCCTGAGGAGGAGCAGCCTCTTTTACCAAGTTGCCACCTCCTGGCAAAGTACCCTGAGATGACACTGGGTTAGATCCCTGTGTCTCACCTGAACAAACTTGAGTCTCTACAAGCATGTAGTTACCACCAGAATCTGGTGCAATCAGAGTCCAGCTTGGACTGCCCTGCATCAGCATTGTAGGGCTGACTCCACCGGTAGCCTTTTTCACCAGGGTTTCACCTTTAGTTAAAGTACCCTGATCTGACACGGGGATGAACCCTTGTGCCTCACTTGAACTGAGCTTAGTCTCTACAAGTGTATAGGCCCCACCAGCCCCTGGTGCCATTAGATTCCAGTTTGGACTGCCAGGCATCAGCATTGTAGGGCTGACTCCACTGGTAGCCTCTTTAACCAGGAATTCACCTCTGGGTAAAGTACCCTGAGCTGACACAGGGCTGAACCCTTGTGCCCCACCTGAACTGAGCTTAGTCTCTACAAGTGTATAGGCCCCACCAGAACCTGGTGCCATTCGGTTCCAGCTTGGACTGCCAGGGCTGCCTGGTAGTCCAAACACTGTGGGGCTGACAGCACTTGATGTGACAACTGAAGAGCCTGCAGAGCCTTTGACATCATTGATCACCATTCCAGTGAGTGGGCTCTGAGATCCATTGACTACAAATACACTCTGTGCCCCAATGGACCCTGCAGGGGACCCAGCAAATAGCATATTCTGAAGCTGGGGTTGGCCCACAGGAATGTATTGCATAGGCTGGATCATAGGCGTGGTCGTATAGTATATAGGTTGCTGCTGTAATATAACCATCTGACCGGAAGGGGGAAGAGTGGCAGACTGAATGTTTTTAACCTTGGTGACTTGAGAGCTAGAGGTAGTTAAGGGTGAGTGCATGTGGGACAGCAGGGAAGAATTTAAGGTCCTACTAGATGATTTGGAAGTATTAACATTACTGGAGGAGGATATTGTGTTTGCTGTAGTCATTTTTACATCAATGTTCTTGTTCCTATGCTCTACTTTTGGCTTTATAATAGGGGTTTCAATGGTGTGATTCACCGGATGTTTTAAAACATGCTCAACTTTAGATGTAGGTGGCTGGGGCATTTTAGGAATGCAGATCTCAGACAGGGTCTTGAATTTTGCTCCAAGGTCATCAAGGAATTCCAGGTCATTGTCAGAGTCCACAAGGCTGCAACTGCCCACGGACAGGGCAGGGGAGCCCTGGCCCTCGTAGTCAAAGACCAACAGACTGTCCTTTGTTGGGAGAGCACATTGTGCTTTCTGTAATGGAACAAAAAGAGAATACGGTGTGGTTAATACTTTTTTTATTTATTTCTCTCTGTGCTGAGCTCTATTATGTATCAATAAAACATTTGCCTCTTTTTTTATAACAATATTAGAATAACCCCATTGTATGAACAACAATTGTTAGTACCTGGGAGTAGTAGTCATCAAGGAAAATGTCAGGAAGGGCCATTTCCTCATAGATGTTTGAGGCATGCATTTGTGTCCTTGCCATTGAGTGTCTGCTGAATGTTGCACCGGCATATCGAAGGTCGTATAAATCACTTGAGGTACCATAAGCATTGTCCAAATCCATCGAAGTCTGTTTGGCATTGTGATTTCTTGATGCAATGTAATTTGTTTCATGAGTTGCTGTCATTGTTGAGGATACCATAGTGAAATCATTTGTCTGTATTGCCCCTTTGGTCTTTTGTGGCCCCATTATGATGGGAATACTCTGAAGGGGAACCTCCTGTAGATATCAAAACAGACCAGTGTCAGTAGATAGATAGGTTAAAAGTAAATCTAAACTTGTAAATTGAGGGAAACAATTTATTCTCAGAAATCTTATAAGTAAGATAAATCAATGATTCATTGCTTTATAATTTTATTTTAATATTTTGCTCTAAGGCTGAGGCAATGTTAAAACTGATAATGATTGGGTACCTGGTAACCCAACATTATCAAACCCATTCTAAAGATGAATTTAAGGTTGTGAATTATTAATAGAAGTATTATTTTACTGCTATATACATTTGTTATCAATTAACAGGATAATAGATACTATAGGTACAATGAATTCAAAAATGCATCTTCCTTCTGTGGATGTGTCTGGAATTGCGAGCTATCATAGCTTAACTAGTGTAAACTATGAGCATGCTCTCGTTTATGTATTTACATGTATTTACGAGTGGCTGTGATGTGAAACTCTTTTAAGTGCAAAATGAATGGACCCCACCCAAAACTGCTTGAAACCTGGTTACAATGTTTACATGACAAATAACATAGGATAAGGTTCAGGTTAGCTAGGTGTCATAACAGGGTTTTGCTCTGGGTAGAAACCGGGTTACCAGACTTCTGTGTTTACATGGCAGATAAGAAAACTGTTTAGGACAGTAATTGGTTTACATCACCTTTCCTCTGTGCACTGAAATGCACTGTATGTATTTACAGTATTCCTTGACTGCGACGACTAATCAAAGTACATGCTCACCTTATCTTCGCCTTTTCCCTCTGTATGGTATAATATGAGGTGCTCTTTTGCCTCAAATGGTAGGTCGGCAAATTGTTCGGGGAAGATATAGTTTGCGCCACCACACTGGCAGAACAGGAGCAATAAAGGGATGACTGCAAAGAACACAATTCAATTAGTCAGTGTTCCAGAAATGTACTTAACATCTGTTATCTCCAGCTATAAGGACTTCTTTTTCTAAAGAGACTAATCAACTCTAATAAACATAAATGTTATCCAATATGTCTGAATGTAGTGTATGTGGTTTCGTATTGAGTGAAAAATGTAAGGGAATAAATACTAGGCTCTCTCTCTCTCTCTCTCTCTCTCTCTCTCTCTCTCTCTCTCTCTCTCTCTCTCTGTCTCTCTCTCTCTCTCTCTCTCTCTCTCGGCCACTAACCCTAATCTCTTTCTCTGTGTATTGAAAGTAATTCTCCCATGGTAAATGGGACAAATGCACTTGTTTCACTCACACAGAAGTAGACACAAAGCAAAAAGAAGTAGTCCGAGCGCTGAGGTAGAGAGTTGTGAAGAGGTGGTCCTGACCATGGCTGTTCTTGGGTCACACTGCTCTGATGGTCCACAAGTGCAGACCTCTAGCACAAATACCTCGCTGTCAGGGCAGGATATGCCCTGCTCATCTGCTACCTCCACCTCTAGCTTGTACACCCCGGGCCAAAGCCACTCGCGGGAGTGAAGCGCTGCGGTTGTCTCTGCGGAGAAGGAGAGAACCAACATGAACGATTCAGTTCAGAACACAGAGAGGTTAGGGCATCTTACCTGTCGCGGAAATATCGATCCCAAGAATAATATAACTACTACTAGTTCATTTAAAAGGCCCTTGTTTGAATTATCGTTGCACCTAGAGATAGTTCATCTTCTCTCTCCAATTTAACGGTGTTTTGTTAGTAAACATTTGTATTGCCATTGTAGCCACAAAGTCTGAAACTGAGGCCTTTGCCAATCTCCCGACTTCTACATTGTGTAGATTCCTTTAGTTGTCTGGTATCCTTGCAGACATGTCCTCTTCCCCCATGGCCTCTCCCGCCATGGCTGGCTTCAGCCATAGCCAATCCTTAACTATCCACGATGGTCCCTTCCCTCACCTTTGTTTTAGCTAGGTTAACATCAGACCCCAAATCCTTTGCTGTTACTGCCCACAATGTGAACGTTTCTTTATAAGAATCCTGTACACCCAATGTCCATGTGAAGATGCTTGGTTAATGGTCCCAGTGTGTCCTCCCATGATCATCCTCCATTAAATACTTTGCTGTCAAGAAGGGTCCTACAATATATTATGTTTCATAATTACTCAAGGATGACTACAGCTGTACTGTGCACGTTGGAAATCAAACCCAGAACATTTTGGCTGGTAGTCAAACATCCTAGCCAGTTTCTCTACAGTATTCTTCCCCCTGAAATAACAATATATATGAGCTATGTGTGTTTATTGTGTCATGTTTTTTTTAATGTTACTGTAATTCAAGCTATGTATTGAAATTGCATTCCTGAAACTATTTAAACATGTTTTGCTCTTGGCCTATGTGATGTTTTACTGATCTAGAAACATTGTCAATGGGAGACCACCAGGCAATCAACTAGTCTGAATAAGCCTCATCTTTCCACTGTCAACCCGTAACACACTGAGACCTGCGCGCACATGTTGTGGCGCCATTCCATTGTCACCTAAAGCATACAGGTCTTGGTCAGGCTTTTGAGTCACAAATGATTTCATTAACTAATCATATTCAACCAAAAGTTGAATACCCCACCATCAGTGTCTGACTTTATGGAAACTATACAAACTTTGCAGTATAACATGCATGGGAATCTGCATGGGCAGCGATAGCACTAGCTACAACAGTAGCATTATAAAGAAACAGGGGAAGGGAGTTTTTCTTTGCTTTTCGGAGGGATAAGGTCAGGGGAGTGTCGTAAAATGTGGCATGTTTGAGACCGCAACTGTGATTAAAGTGGCATTCTCTTGGAATATCCTTGAGATTGGCATTTTAAGGGCTATACAAATAAAATGTACTTGACTTGACTTGAACAAACTTTCCAAAATTAACAAAATTCACTCTGCGCCTGTACTTACCGTTAATTATTTCAAGGTCCCAATCGCCACGTGTTCCTCCAGGGACAACGCTAAAGGTAAGTGGAGCCCCATTGGGCTTCATGTCTTCATCAAAGCCGGTGATGTATACCGTCTTTTCATCAGAGCACAGGGACTTGTAGCTGGTGGTCAGGGTAGGGCAGTGGTCGTTTGAATCGAACACTTGAATGGCTATCGTTCCGGTTGATGTCTTAGATGGGTTATCTGCAGAATCACAGAATAATAGTTATTATTCATTACTATTAATATGACATACCACATTTTAGCACAATTGATTTTAATCTTAACGCAACCTCCATTTTATGTAAAGCTGAAAGTATAAGTGGAGTCTTTTTGACGTTATGGCTGGCACACCCTTAGAGGAGTTAAAGCAGTTTAACTACTTTGGCAAGTAAACACCATCTGAACGCTAAAAGAAAGAGTTGTCTGTCATATTTGAGGTTGCAGAAGGTGTTCACCTATTTACTGCAACTATTACAAATCTTGGTATTTATGGTAACTTATGATAGTGATATGAGAAATATCATAGAACTGGTTTAACCTAGCAAATCTCTATTTTAATGAGATGGAAAACACGTTACCTTGAGTCATGCAGAGTATCTTGGCAATGTAGGTTCCATTTACTAAAAACTTTGACTCTCTGTCTGGGACTTTGTTGAGTTTGATCTCAGCGGTTTCTCCATCAATTGACACCCAATTGTCTGGATCATAGATTTTGGCATATCTAGAGGATAGAGTTTTATAGTTGTGTCATATAGGACATATATTTATTATTTTTATGTTATATTTGGTCATTTTCTGTATTTTCTTCAATGTTCTAGTGCTGTCCTTCCCAGTCGCACAGGGCATCTGTTTGAAATACACTGCTCTCGCAATAATCAGCCAATTAGGCTACATCATTTTTAACATACATACACAGACATAATTCCTTTTGCACAGTTATCCATTCCATGTGTACCTGTGGAGATATGCTTGTGTATTCCAGGGTGAAGGCGAAGAGATTTCAAAGATATCAAAGCGAAGTTGAGAATGTGGTTCACTATTGATGGTTACGTTAGACAGCCTTGAATTTTAGGGGTACAGTATCTAACTATAATTAGAGGAGTCTCTGTCTGTCTGTCTGTCTTTAGATTTTCTATACAATCGTTCATCCAATCGACTTCACACTTGGCAGGTGTGTGGCTGAGGACCCAAGGAAGAGCATTGTCGAGTGTGACGTTTGGATGAGTAGTTCTCGAGAAAGCTGAAAGCAGCAATACAGGAGGCCAAGCAACAGGCCCGTTCCGAACAGGCATGTTTTGAATAGGCCGATTTTTAACGGGCCTTGCAATAGTTAATAATGTATGTTATGTTTAGAACAACTGCCTATTTGCTATGATGCAGGTTCTTTGTTTGAGTTAAATAGTGTTAAGTCCAGTTACTACAGTTATATATATCATATTCTTTTTTGCAAATGAAAAAACTGAACAGTAAATCAATGGGGAACAAGTGATGGCCAATGACTGAAAGATTAATAAATTGATTGAAGGAAGTTGCATATATGAACTTGAATTACCTGACATTTTCAGCATTTTCCCCTGTGTCTGGATCAGTAGCAGGGTATGTCACAATCACTCCGTTCTCTGGCATATCATTGGGGTCCTCTGACACAGGAACTGGCTTTGTTTGGGGTCTGAAAACTGGGGCCTCAGGCATATTGTTGACGCCGATCTTAATTGGATAGCTCTTTGGTTTATTTTTGGGCTTGGTTGGCCCAGGTTTTCCCCCGGGCGTAAGCCCTACACCAACCCCACCTCCAAGCCCTGGTCCTACTCCAAGTCCCACATCAGGCTTGAGCCCCAGTCCAGCGTCTAGCCCAGCATCTAGTCCAACATCTAATCCTGTATCCACACCCAGACCCAAATCAGCACCCAAACCCAGGTCCACTCCAGCCCCGGCCCCGGCCCCAGCACCAGCACCGGCACCGGCACCGCCACCAGCAGCTCCACCAGCCCCCACCTCCACACCCACATCCATAGATATGGCACTGCCAACGACGAAAGGGGCCACATTCGAAATAATCAATCCCAGCTCCAGCATCTGGAGTTCTTCAAAGTCCACAGCCTATACAATAAAGAGTCGTAAGAGACAAGCCAATTTAAAACAGTTGATCAAACATAGGCAAAATCTACTAGTAAACAAGCACTCATACACTAATACTAGTAATGTGTTGAAACTTCAACAGATTAGATCAATTGCTGTATGGTTTGGAATACCTTTATCAGTTTAAGGACACCTTCGTTCGTTCGGTTATCTGTTTCAATTGCGAAGAGGCCATCTTCGTTTCCCTTTTCAATTTTGAATACAGCCTTCCAGTTGTCTGTGTGCTCTAAATCTTTATCTCTGGCTTTGATTCTCATCACAACAACATCAGCAACATTCTCGTCCACTGTTCCATCATACTGTGGAGAGAATTAAGTTTGAAACACAGTCATATAATTACGACATGTCAGTCCTTTCCAAAATCAAGCATTAGCAGCTAAAGAAATAAGTAACCTAACACAAATATCACATCTAAAATATAATGCTAAAACCAAGATAGTAATTCAGTCAGTCTAATTTACTTGAAGGTAATTGAATGTCCTCCTTGTGTTATTTCAAAATGGCAAATTCTTGATTCTTGATTACTTAAAGTGTAGAACAGCTGCCTCAGTGAGTGGTGGACCAGATGTTAAATATGTTTTACATTATAATTTCCCTATATGTTTCCCATCTGTATATATATACATATATAAATGTATATGTATATATGTATATATGTGTGTATATGTATGTGTATATGTATATATATGTATATGTTTATATATATATATATTATATATATGTATATATCTTATGTATATGTATATATAGATATATATGTATATATATATGGGTGTATATGTATATATCTTATGTATATATATGTATATATCTTATGTATATGTATATATCTGTGCCTCTGACCTCCTCTTTCTCCAAAGTGGGCACGTTGTCATTGATGTCCAACACCTTGATCTCTACGGTGCCTGTCCCTTTAAGCCCCCCTTGAGCCCCTGCCAAATCAATTCCCTCTATAGTGAGTTTGTAGAAGTCAATCGTCTGGCAGGGGAAGAGGCAGAAGATTAATTATACCAAAATATCTACATCTCAGCAATCATCTCAAAATACCTGTTCCATCTAAGACTAAATAATTGATTCTGTAGTCTTTGTACACAAGAGATTAAAGATTAAGAATGTGTTATTATAGTACTAGAGACTATAGAACTTGCTCGTTGCTAAATATTTATACAGATAAATATATATATTTATCTGTAGTCAATGCTGATTGATAGGGAGTACAATAATGTTATCAGTAAAATCACATCCTGTAACTGATATATTGTAAAATAAATAACAAATAAATATATATATATAAGAATCTCCCAAAACCCTTTCCGCTCACTCAGTCATCAGAGTCATCAGAGCTACGCTAGTTCATCTCACACAATTGCACTGCCGGTTAGAGTGCACAGAACACTGTTCTTGAGTTTTTTTAATTCTGTAAATCTCCTGCATACTAACTGGGAGGGGCTCAATCTTACACATTGCGACTTTAAATAGATTGCATGGTTATTTGACAACATTTGTCAGACTGATACATCTGCCACTTACCTCTCTGTCCAATGAAGGCTCTTTGACATATAATTTGCCCGTCTTCTTTTCTATAGTGAACATATCCCCAGTGCCTTTGGGTTCTTGTCTTACTATGGTATAGGCAATCTCAGAATTAATCGTTCCGTGTTGGTCATCATCTTCACCTTGTACTTGCATGACAAAGGTTCCTAAAATGAATGGATGGATTTCTTTATTTTTCTTTTGGATTTTTTGAGCTTTCTTAATGATGAAAAATTGAAGTAGAGTTCAGCTGTACCTTTTTTGCTGGATTCTGTGGTGTTGCCTACATGCCTCCTAAAATATGGCGCATTGTCATTCACATCCCCAACAATGACCCTTAGTGGGATGTGATTTTCGGCCATGCTCCCGTTTCTGTACCTGGCTACTCCCGAAAGCTATAAAATGGCACGTTTTTTTCAAATTAAACAATGTAAGCCTGAAGGTAGATGATAGAAATGTGTTGATCCGAGGCTAGTTTCTCATGGATAAATAGATTTAGGCATTGATTGGACTTCTGTTTTGTTCTTACTGGCAAAGACTTTTTACTTTGTAAACTAAGTTCCAGTCCAGAGATTTGCCTTGACACAGATTTAAATAAATATTCATATATTTTTAAATAATTACTTTGTTATACTTTTCTAAAATTCAGACTCGTGTTGTTGATTAACCCCCATTAAACGTACATTGTAGCAATCCTTTTCCTCTCGGTCCAAGATACCGTTGATGCGTACGAAGCCGTTGACTGGGTTTACAGTAAACAGGTGATAGGGTGGCTTGTCAGCTCCTTCTCCAGTAAGAGAGTATTCCACGCTGTCTGATAAGTCCATATCTGAGCGGATCTGGTTGACCAAATATCAGCTTTTAGTATATATCAGTATGAATGAGCAGGTTTTTTTGGGGTACAGTCATATTCAAGTCATATTGTTGAAAAAGTACCGGTAAGTGATCTAAAGTCAGTTGGGAGTCAGCCAAAGCTGAGCATTTCCATGGTATTTACCTTGGCAATATATTCTCTCTTAGTGTAGTCCACTGTTTCTAGAAGCCTAGCAGGTGGAAGGATCCACTCCCTCTTCCTCCTTCTTAGCTTCATGGAACTTTTTGCCTCGGCATCAGTTACTAGAATCTGGAAGATATTCATACCACACTTCAGAATTACAAGAGTAGCTTACAATGTTTGCTCAAATGCGACACAAACCATGTAACTTCAGCTCTGACACACTTTTGCACTTTTTGTGCTTCATCTGCATTCATTCCTTAGCTAACTTCCCTTTTATATATGATTGATTTTTTTAGACAATGGCTTATCTTAAAGGAACAATCCTTTTAGAGTTAAGAAAATAATATTTAATTATATGAAATTGATATCATGATGTGATATGTTACTGTACAATGGGCCAAGATGGCTTTAGGACTGGGTTTACAAAGCTGGTAAATTTGATGGAAAACGCAATTTTCCATTAAATTGCATGACGGGAAAATGTACTGCCAAAATTTGGAGGCCGACCTCTGAAAGGCACTATTTCCTTGTCGACAGTAAATCAAGCATAGAGAAGGGGGAAAACTACCCAGGCAATATTCTGCCTTGGGGTTTTAGACGTTGACAGGTGTTGGACATTTTGGAACACAGTGTACAATTTTCGCAAAACATTCATGAAGTATGCACACTGCAACATTTCCATTGAGTCTGTACAGGCCAATGATTTATAATAAAGACATATAATAAACCTAGTAGTTTTATTATATGTTATATATTATATAGGTAGTTCGGATTTGTAGTTCTGTCTTGCAGACATGTTTTATTGCAATGTCAGAGGTTTATTTGTACGCCTAAAAATCTAGGAGTTCAGTTTAGTCTTTGTTTGTGGGTTAAGATAAGCTTGATAAAGGCAACTCATATCCAAAGGTTATTAGCTGACTGGGAAAAGACTGCTAGAATTCATCATTGGGGTTATACCTTTACCCTTTAATGTCTGACGAGAATAAATCTATGATGGTTAAACATCTTATTTTGTTAGTAACTGAGTTTGTATTTACAGTATATACAGAAAATATATATTCTAGATATTAGCTGCAACCCCTTTTTTGTAGGGTCAATTGTTTGTTAATATAAATAAACTAGCATAGACCAAATAGTCAACATTTTCTGTTAAACCAGTCTTACTGAGCAGGTTTATTTACATATTTAATTTGAACATCTAACAGTTTGCCTGGCCCCTTTTGAGAATACCTCGAAGCACAATTACATTATAATGTCCCCATTGCATCCTAATCACATGTGAAACGGAATGGGAAATTATAATGTAAATCATATTTAACATCACATCTAACAACAGAAATTCACAATGATAGCATTCAAAGTCAAACATGCATTAATTATAACATAGTGCTATAATAAATATATAAAATGTAAAACCAAATGACTAAAAAGCATATATATCAGCTCATAACACAGAACTAATACCGTAACATTTTCTTGCACACTTTCTAAGATATACACTTGTGGGTGTGTGTGTGTGTGTGTGTGTGTGTGGGTGTTTGTGTGTGTATGTGTGTGTGTGTGTGTGTGAGAAACATTATAAAAAATGCGTCCAATGTGTTAACGAAATTATTTTATATTTGACTAATATACTACATTTTATTTATGCAGTCTGATCCACAAATGAAGCAGAATCAGGTCAATTGCTCAAATTATATTTTCAATGCAGACAAAAAGTCCTGTTCTGTTATCTAATTAAAGATGGGCTTTAAAGGTTGGCTGACTAACATCTAATTACTATTCAACCCTCTAGTGGAATTGGCTATTTTTATGAAATAAACAATTATAACCTTTGGCTGTTCACGCACAAGAACAATGTTTTGAATTATATCACAGACACATTTACTAGTGATTTGTTTTCTTAATACCATAACATAATGACCATTGGCACTCTGTATGTAACTCTAACACCCGTGCAATCCCTAATCCGGACAACTATCAATTATCACCATTGACAAAACACAACAATTTGCTCTTTCACGGTCTTCATTCCGTGTTAAGAGGTGTGAGTCTGTGTGTGTGTGCATGTGCGTGTCTGTATGGGTGTGCATGTCTGCATCTGTGTGCATGAGTGTGTGTACTTACCACAGCTAGGAATAACAGAAGCAGCAAGCCACAAACCCTCGCCATCGTCTTGCGCCAAACGCCTTAACATCCACCACTTCTTTTGAGACCTTATCTCTGGTGGTTTTAGGTGTAGCGGCTCTGCAGAATCGTGTTTTTGGTTCTGGGGGATGGGTGATAAATAGCACAAAGCGTGGTGTCTAAAGCCTTAAATAAATGTCACCTTAAGTTAAGACACACCTATGTCAACCTTGGCCTCCTCCTTGGAGAGGCTACAACCACTCCTCATGTACAGCCCTCTTAGGAATCCTCCCCCCCCCCCCCCCCCCCCCCCCCCCCCCCCTCCCGCTTCATTGCTCCATGGAACTCCACTGCATCTTTTGAGGAGTGTGTCCCAGGTGTAAAAGGTGGAATGGCACTCTTACACACACTGCCCTCGGGCCGTGACACTTCAAGGCTCTTCAGATCATCTGCATGATTCTAAATGACATGCCAACAACAACAAAAAGGAGTGCTTGTAAAGACGTATGTGCCAATCATTGTTTAGAAATAAATTATATGTTTTGTAAATCTGTATTTGTTATTATTATGATGTATTTGGTGTATTTGTCTTGAAGTCAGTTGCTTGGTGGTATATGGGCTGTTGGATCATTTCATCTTTCTTTCAAACGGGGCAAGTTTGACGAGAAGTAGTCCTACAGCCTCAGGGAATGTAAGGTCTAACTATCACATTCATTCCTAACAAAACTTAGTCTGACCACAAAACAGGTGAGGCTTTTCTAAAAATAATATTTCACCTCCCTTCCTGATAACAGCTTATTGTCAGCTATTTTTTTGGAATGCAAATACAGACTTATTTATACACCCTGATGATGCACCTGGTAGCAATCTAGCTCCATCTCATTCTACAGGTATTCAATAGGGCTAAGCGGCCACAGCATACAAGTGAATTAACTGCAGTACCTGCCACATGTCTAAGAGCATTAGCCTATGTATATATTTATGTTATGGAGGAACCCAATGTATGCTGTGGGAACACGTCTCACGCAGCTCATAAAACCACTACCAGTATATACTATAGGACGTCTATATTTACAGAAAGTCTTCTTTTCTTTATCTCAGCCCACCGTTGAAGTTCAAGCTCCAACAAGTTGTGCATACCTCTATAGGTTACACAATTTACTGCAGAAGTGAACACATTTATTAGCTATAGCTCAAATGTATACCTCTCGGTTCAATCTATTTTTGATGGACCACTGCAAAAATCTTGGAAAGATATTTTTTTAAACGTGGGGCCTTTTTCAAATACAAGGGTTAGTACAAAAAAAGCTGACGTAAAGCGGAGTTACGTTTATGATGCAAACAGTGCACTACCCACCTACACTACACACCTCTACATCTTCAGCTAGTTCCCCAGCTCGTTCAGAGCTTTTTTATGCTTTTTAACTCACGCAAAAGAGACATTTCACCAGACATAACTAATTTGTAATATCTGGTGAGGTTTTAGCAAAGAATAGATAAGACATAGTGAGGCAATAGGTATTTGTATAAATAGATTTGCATTCGAAACATTAAAAGTCATATCCAACAACATAATGTTACTATTCTTGTTTTATTTATTTATTTATTTTGGATAGTTGTACACAATAGCAGTAAGAATATTAATCCTATGTTGATAATTTATTAAAAGTTGAAATTTATTCTCTACTAATTTGTCAGTATTGTAATTCATTTTTTTGATCACACACAGTCCTCCATAGGAAAGTGGTATTACAAAAGCATGCATTTCAAGTTAAAACAGGACTAGCTTCCCTGCGGCATCTCGGTCGCTTTACTCTACTCATCCATAAAATTTGTTATTTACATAACAGCAGTTATGGGAGGAGTATGCTTGTATTCATAAAGTCTTGGACTTATCAGAGGCAGCTCTGGAGAAAGATGTTTAGAGATGGTACCTTTCAGGCATACCCAAAGTGGTGTTGTAGTACCCCCTATCGCTGAGGAAATGCATTGCAATGGAACCGTAGTCTTAACATTTAAATGTAATTAATGTTTGTACATATACACATGTCAAGTACACTTAATACACCACATACAATAATAATGTATGCATATTTTGAAAAATATTAAACATAAATCCAATACTACCTTTATAATTGCCAATCGTCATCGTATTATTTTCTATGCAATAACACATGCTAATGGCTATATCACAGGGGTTGGGACGGAAACATGAGAGAACAAAAGTACTTTGGACAAACTACATTACTGTTGATGGGCTACTGAACTGTTATTCTGGGAAAGTATAGGGGATACAGTATCAGCCTGTCCTCCAACCTAAACGACAGAATAGGTCGTTTGTATAGGTCATCCAAAACGACCCATGTGAACGTTTTTATCGACCGTTTGAAGAAACAGCAATACGTATGTCAAGGTTCTGTCTTGCCAGAACAAAATGGAGGACATTCGTTTTATTCTCAGTGGAAAATGCGACATTTTAAGATATATTATGTTTAGTATGTTAGTTAAGGCAACGTTTTCTATCGTTGCCATGGTGATCCATATGGACGCATAGTGTTAAGTGCTATTTTATCTTTAGCTGATGACGTTCTTACAAATAAAAAGTGACCCAGGGATGAGATTTATTCTTCGTTGGGACTGATTAAGACAACGTGTTATTGTGGGGCACAACAGAAGTTTATGTTCGCTTTGCTTCCGCCGAAAGAAATCCATTCCAAAGGTTTCTTTTATAAATACATTTCACATATGCATCGTAAGTCGGAAATTCTCTGGATAATACCCGGTGGGGTTAGAAATACAAGTGCTAGAAATACAAATCTCAGATATGTCCTTCCTGGGTTGAGAGGTCACGAGATGGAGCATTTTCTGAGGCTTTTTTTGTTTTGTTACCTGTAGGGCTAGAGCCCCCAAATGTATAATCTTACTTGTCCATGAGGCCCTCTTTCATAAAAAAGAAAGGGGGCCTCTTGCTCACTCCCAAGTGTCCTTGACCCATAGGTCCCCTTCTTATTACATAACTTCCTGTAAGGCTAGATGTATAGTACATTATCTACTATTTTAGTAAACATTAACACCCTGATTAATGCAGTCATTCTGTGAATGGTGTGTTTACATCACTTACTGTAGGTCAACGACCCCCATGTTGATAATTTTAGTAGTATTTTGAAAATCTTTTTCGTCTTCCTTTTAGTTTATTGATGCATTAACACTTCCAAAAAACTTTAGTTTCATGTCATGATACATATCTAAAATGAATTTGGCGGAAGTAAAGCAGACATTAACTTCCGGTTTGGCCCACAAAAGTACGTCGTCCTAGTCCGTCCCAAAGAAGAGGAAATGTCATCCGTAGGTCACTTGAAAAGTTGTTATTGAAAGAACATCATCAGTTACATAAAATAACATAACATAGCAGCTCAGATTACTAACGCAACATAACGCAAAGATGATTTAAAACTTTTTTATTTTTTTAAACGTTGCATTAACTACCAAACTAAACATCATATACATTCCATGACTGAAGATTAGAAAATAAAATGCACATTTATCGCTAGAAATGTTATCAAAGCGCATTTTAATGCCGAAACTATCTTTAAATGTTGCTTTTTCCACTGAGAAATAACAATTGTCATCCATTTTGCTTTGACAGCCATAACCTTGACTTACGTGACGTATTGCTATTTCTTCGATGAGTCGATAGGGGGCTGAAACATTCATATGGGTCGTTTTGGACGACCTATTCTGTCGTTTAGATTGTAGATCACGTTGTACAGTAAAGGGAATAAAGAATCAGTATCTTACACCCATACTATGAGTGGCCGGCAGTGTTGGCATGGAAGATGCCATGCGCTGATAGCCATGATCTACATTTGCTACTAGCCTGATACCCTCATGTCCTTGGCTGCTAGATCTGACCTTGTGTCCATCTCTCTTGCTGTTGCTCTGGGAAAAGTGAATACACCCGCTGACTGACTTCCACCTATACTCTATGTGTTGATGGTTTCTGTTGAATAGTGCTACAATGGGCAAGCTGCCATCAGCTGGCCCTTCTGCCAGCAGGACAGTGCACTGGAGCTGTGGTTGAATAAAGCAGGCCGCAGGTATGGAAGCGGTGGAGTAGAAAAAGGGCTGCTGTTGCACCATGACTAGCTGATAGGTGGAAGGGAGCACAGCCATGCTAACAGTGGCCAGAGGGCTACATGGACCTGGTGGTGGAGCAGTGCTACTAGCGCTTTTGACAGTGGACGATGTGTTGAAGTAGCCTGGATTGACGGTGGACGATTGTGTGAAGTTAGTGTTGTTGCTGTCGGTGATGATGTCATTGTTTATGTTGACTGGTTTTGACTCTTTGACTTCAGGCCTGGCAACCTGTTAAGCCTTGAGCTGCACTGTTTTGTGTGTGGGAATCTATCAGCCAATGGCAGTGTTAAATTGTTACCCTGGACTACGGTAACACAAATGAAGTCCTCTACATGCCTGGCAAGGGGCAACCGGGCGCGAACGCAACCGAACATCTAAACCTACTTTGGGTTAGTTGTATGAGAGTGCACTCCCAGGAACAGGACCATTATTCCGGGGGGCCCAAACTTAAACGATGAAGGCCTAGCTCCGAGGGCCGCTGTCTCACCTGCAGCAACACCAACAACATTCCTCAACACAAGAACACACATTCAGATCCAGGAGCTGGGTTATGGGGCATGACATCCCCTGCTGGTCATGGATGATGAGCCCTACTGTGTAGCGGCCGGGCCAAAGGGATTCAATTGGCGTCAGGACAGCGCCAGTATCTGTGAAAAGAGAATGGAGCTTCTTGGGTCAATGTTGCCAAAATGCCAAATCAGAAATATTTTTCAACATGAATAAACATTAAAATCATGAAAAGACATGTAATTGTCAATAAATCAACGAACAAGAAATAAAGTTATCAATATTTTGGGGTTTTTTGTATTATTAATAAATAGCTGAGTGTGACGATTCCCCTTTAAAGGATTGGCCGCTTTGCTAAGACCCCAGGTTCGTTGTTGACATTGTCTATGTCGAGCTGTAAATCAGCCATGATTTGTTCCAACTTCCCTCTGTCGCAGTGTACACACGTTCTGAAATTGGGCAGTTGGTGAGCCATTGACATCCATTCTATTCAAACAAGTGTTTAGCAGCTCTTTATAGCTGTATATTTGTTTGGTCCAACATAGGTAAGGGCATAGAAAACGTCCCTGACAATATGTCATTTCTACAACAGTGCCCAAGAACGAAATAATCCAAAAGTGTTTATTCTGTGTTTACATGCCACTGCGCATGCTCACAGACACAACAAATCAATTAACTGGAACAGTCAAGAAAATATATGTATGTATGTAATTTTGAAATGCTAGAGGTGTGAATCTTTCGGTATCTTCACGATTCGATTCAAAAATAGATTCTAGATTCAGAAGAATTTCTGATTCAAAATCGATACTCGATTCAGTACACAGGGGTGCTTATATCAACTGATCGCCATACTGCCATATAATAAAGGCAAACCCAAGACCAAAAACATTTTAAATATCTTTAGATGATAAGTATTGCGAGTCTTACGTGATTGATTTTTCTTCAATCAGAATTCAAACTGCGCGTCCTCAGTCTCTAAGTCTGTGAGCATGGGCTGTGGCGTATAAACACATAATCTAAACAGATTTATTTGTTTGTGGGCCCTATTGGATAAAACTACCTAGCCAGGACAGTATGTATGTGTATGTGCTTATTTGTGTTGGACAAAACAAAGATACAGCTATGGGAGCTACTTAATACTCGTTTGGAATAGAATGGATGTCAATGGCTTGCCAACTGCCCATCTTTGGAATGCGCATACACCGCGAGAGGGGTTGAGTTGAACAAAATTCATGGCTGATTTACATCTCGACATAGACAATGTCAACGATTAAACTGGGGTCTTAGCAAACCTGCTGCCAAATCCTTTAATGATAATTGGTGGTTCAATTAAAACTATAATTTATTTAGTCTAAACCCTATTTGAAATGGAGGGTTCCTACCACTGTGCGGCTCAAGACCCCATATTCCTGTGGTCTCCTTAGGTACAAGGCTGAAAAGAAATGGGGAACCGCTGGGCTCTGCATCGTTGTCCGTTGCTGTAACTAAGACCACCTGAGTGTTAAAGCAGATGTTTTCCAGGTTGTTGGTCAATGTGGAGCAATTGTCGTTGGTATCTGCCACATGAATTGCTATGGTCCCTGTTGCTGTCTTGGAGGGAACACCTATGGGTAAACAGCAAACAGATTAATAACAACAACCGTTTGTTTATACACAGCCCTTTAAGTCATCAATAATGGTCTGTGTGTGTCTCAATGTTTTTGTTCAGGTTTTCATATCGTCAGCCAACCCTCAAATGTAACGACCTCTCCAAGTATCTGTGCTCTGTAAACGCTGAAACAGGCTCCTGTGAATACACACTTCAACGTAAAAACTAAGAAATTGTTTTGAAGAAAATTCTGGACGCAGGATTCTGTTTTGATGTGTTCTTGCGAGAGCTGTTTGTTGATCTGATGCAAAAACCAATGTACTCGGCCGCTACGGATATTAAGTTATCTTAGACGATATGTTTGACCACAAGGGGGACCAGGATTTCGCACCAGAAAACTGACCCCAATACGGTATTCAGATATGTGTAGGACAGTTTGCAATACAGGAAACATCACTACTACATGCAACGCCACATTGGTCAAGTTATTTACCAATGTGGCTGAGATGCTCCTTGAGAGGAACCTGACCATTGCAGGGACTCTTCGATAGAACAAGACAGCTATCATGAAACTGTTTTTTTTTCTATGCAGAGTAGTGCTTATAATTTTCATCAGTGGGAGATGGAGGACACGAAACCAGACGTTTCTGAAGCTCTGGCAACGTTCTCAACGCCTACATGCACAGAGGCTGTTCATCAAGAAGCTGGCCAAAGAGCTTGTCATGTAATATATGAAGTGTCTGTCTACAGTAATATAGTTAGGGTGGCACAGTATAACCCGACTCATATCGAAGTTGAGACAAATGCCACAGGTTTCAGTGCATTCACCATAGGCCTTTCCATCATGAAATTGAAAACAAAACAGTTAGTATGCAAGACAGACTGTATTACCATGATTAATTAACCACTAGACCAAAATACCTTGTTCAAAGTTGTTTGCATATGAATTCTGCAAGAGGCAACATCAAGACAAAAAAAGAGCTTCACTTCCATTTTGGCAATGAGATCTGGATAGTGGCTGTCAAGGTGGAACAGCTCTAAATTGAATCATGACATCAGAGGATACAAATTGATATAACACAATGGAAAACATGCATAATATTAGAGTTGGAGAATGCAGCCAATCCGAGGACCATGGTCTCAAAGCTTTCTTTCAAGTTTTGTGACACTTGCAGAACAGGTTGGTGTCTGAAGAATGAAATATGTCAGAAGTTGAAGCACAGATTTAAGTTGAATTCCTCAAAAGAAAAGGGCTGTATTTTGGATGTCTCACAAGAGGAAATATGAGCTAGAACTGTCAGAAACACATGACCTGTCAAGAAGGTTGCGAAATACACACAAGTTTGATGCACATTGAAATTATAAACAAAATTAAGCAAACCGCAAGAGGGGGCCAAATATGATATCCAAGAGGACGTTCAAGTGCAATTATCTTAATAGTCGTGGAGCTACTGAGGCTGGTGAAAAGGACTCTGCACTTGCTATTGCACTTCTTAAATGTCAAAAGGAAACAAGGTTGTGAACACAGAAGCCTGTCTTGACAGTGGAAGTGCAGGTACATCTTATACTGGAGCAATGTGAACTGAACACATTGACTACAATGGTTAAAGGTGCATAGCAGTCAAAGGTCATTCTACTCTCAAGTTCACCTGTCTAGAGGATTATATTCAAGTTGGAATTGAAGCAAATTGATGCCAGTGTGGAAGTTCTAATTGGTGCCGGCGCCAACGCCTTTAGAACCACAGAACATAGTAAAAAGCAATGACAATGGACCATATGCTACATAGACTCACCTTAAACTCACATTTCAAAGGTGGAATAATAAAGGTGGAACTAATTTAACAAATTAATCAAGACTACTCAGATATCAGACAAGTGAGAAGAGGGAGATGTTCAAGTAAATCTTAGAAATAGCCCTGATAGCCCTATTGAAATCCATTAAGTTATGTATGCAAAAGGGTTGGAATCTGAAGCCCATCCAATTAGAGACCCTTGGATAAGACATTCTTTACCATAATGAACCATTTTGCAAAGGGTTTCTACAATCTATCATTTCCATTTATTTTTTGCTCTTTCTTACATGCATTCTTGCATGTAAACTTACCCTGTGACAAGCAAATTATTGTAGCGTAGTATGTTCCATTTAACAAGAATGGTGACTCTGTCTGGGACCTTATTTAATCTAATCTCTGTTGTTACTGGGTCGACAGACAGCCAATTGTCCTTGTCTTCGCCTTTGGCATATCTGTGGGATTAAAGAGAAGCATTTTTAAAACATCAATTATGTCCTACATGTGTCCTGTAATAAAACAAAACACCATAAACCATTACTTCTTAATTGCCTGTTTATATATTCACTGGTTTAGATCAGTGTGTAACAAATTGTTTATGCCATTCAAGGTAAAGTTGTCTCCTACTGTGACAGCCTAAATAGATCACCTAGGTATCAGTTCAACTCACTGAACATTCTCTGCAGACTTTCCAGAATCTTCATCAGTAGCTGAGTAGATGCCGATGACTTCAAGCAATATATCTGAGTCTGGGTTCTCTGAGACTTGCAGAGACTTTACTTTGGGGTTGAAGGCGGCCCCCTCTGGCTCATTTTCCACTACTATATTCACTGGGTAACTTAACTTTTTGCTTATTCTAAGATTAAGGTGCAGCGTGAATCTGAATATCCTATTAAAATAATTAGCATACGGTAGCGTAAAACAAACGTTTACTGATAACTTGTGTGACACTGTGAAGTGCTGGTCTCAATGATGCATGGTGCTGGTTAAAGTCTACAGGCTACTTTAGATAGATTAGCACAAGCCAAGGCTAAGTTATTAGTTACAATGTTATTAAAGATATGATGGTGTGTTACGCCATCCTCTGCCTCCACCTAGCTGCGCCGGCTGCCACTACACCATGTGCCTTTGTTTACATTCCCGTCACCAAATTACCACGTGCACTCCGCTCTCCACTCCTGTCATCAATCTACAATCAACGCACCCTACTTCTTCCCCGTTCAACAAGCAGCCGGCGCCAGTTCGTTGTCAACACTCTCTGAGTTCGTTACCTCGTTCCCGCGTATTATAGATCTGCTTCCTTGTCCTCGCCTGCCCGTAACCTGTTCTCTCCCTGTGCTTAGTTCCTGTTCCCGTCCCGTTCCTATTCTCGGTGTGATTCCTGTTCCCGTTCCTGTTCCTAGTGCCTGCCTGCCTGCCTGCCTACCGTTGCCGAACCCCGCCTGTCTGACTACCCTCCTCGTTGCCGAACCTCGCCTGCTTGACTATCCGCCTGCCTTGCCCTTGCCTGTACCGTTGAAAATAAATCCTTTTCAACTCGTCCCCTACCCGCTTTGGTGTCTTGCGTTTGAGTCCTAGTCGTAACCTTAACAGTGTGTGACGTTATAACTCACTTAACACATGTTGGTTTTTTTGCTCCAGGTTTGATAATTAAAGTAAACAATTTTGAAGGTCCACTATGATAGCAACTTGCTGCAGTAGCATCAAAACAGCGAGGGGCAACTGCTTCTCAAACAATATTTCATGTTGTTCGTATACAATTTGACATGTAAGGATATAAATGCCTAAAAACATATCAAAAGTGAAATGGAAAATGGAAATGGTCCCTTCTTCAGTGGTTGAATTTTATTTATTATTACTACATAACTTACCATAATATAATAAATAATATATAGGTACTGTAGACAGCAATGGTTCCAATTATTACAAATAACACACTTTTCATTTAAATTATCCAACGTATCTTAAATTTCTTTCAAGGTTGATACATTATCTTGAATTCATCTTAAATTTGATCAAATATACCAATATAGTAAATCAGATCAATATAGAGGAAAACTCACCATTATTACTACTACATTATTACACACTACTTACACTGCTACTACTAATACCTTGTTCTTGTTTTACTAATACCTACTCCAGCAAGGCTTTTACAATATGCATTAACTCCTCATACGTAAAATGTTTCAGAAGAAGCTATATTCTCCATTGTGCAAGCCCTGTCTTGAACACTTTGTATGCCTTTTCACTGAGTTTCCAAACACCGCCAATATATTTATATCCTTCAGGGTCTAACTTATACATTGGCATCATTGGGAAATACAGCTGCCATATACATTAGCTGCCAGATAGCTAGAGTCAGGCCTACTGTCAAGTTCCAAAAGCAGGCAGAAAAAATCATTAGACGAGTGACAAAAAAGGTTACACTGTAGACAATTGGTATAGAAATCTGTATTTCATTGAATATTTTTTATTACAATTTGTTAAAATTCTACAAATACTGAAGCCTTTAGTGCAAAAAAAGGTTTTATAACAGTGCTGTATATCTACAGTTTGCCAGAGCATGACGTAATTGGCTTTAGTCAAACAATCTAGAAAAGAAAGCCAACATTCTTTGAACATTTCCCAGTTCAGCATAGACTAATGTACATGTATCATGATGAGCATCCCTGTATCGAAAAATCTTTTTGTAAGGAAAATAAAATTCAATACAAAGTCACCCGTGTCTACATTGAAGCACCATAAAATAAACAACATTGGTGAAGAAATGCTCTCCAAATCCTCGGATACAAATACAAAAAAGTCAGACGAATGACACACAGGCATTGCATAGTACACATGTTTACCCTGTCACAAAACATGTACAGCATAAAAAATATGTCTATGTATATATTATAGACATATGACACATTATCTACCCAGATATACCAAGAATAAGCTCAACATGCATTCACATGAGAATTATTTCAACATCAATATGCTGCAACTTGCCCTCTACCAATAAAATAAAATATGCCCAGTTTTATAGCAACTTCTGAAAATCTGATATAAAAACGAGAATTTATCTTGCCTGAACTTGCCAGAATACTTAATTATGTACCAACATCACGGTTGACTCAAAAACATCCCACCTTTTAGTGAGTTATTTTCTCCGTAGTAACCACTCTTTTTTTGTGCACGACCGATTTGATGGGGGTGATGGTGTTGCTTGTGGTGCTGGTGGTTACGCGCTTGGACCCACTCTGCTCTGTTCGCCCGGGGAGAAACGTAGAACCCATCTGTACCGAGGAATCGGAGGCCGTGCCGGTGCTGTGGGCCAGAGACCCTTCGCCGATGTTCTGCCCCTCTACCACCACCCTGCTCTGGCCAACAGTGGACAGAGCACCTTGGTGTGAACCACCCTGAACCACGTACGTCTGCCCATGGCCGTGGAGCATCTGCTGGGAGCCGCCATGACCTTCTACCACCATCATGCCCTGGGCAAGGCTTCCTGTGTGGATGACACCACCGCCGCCTTCTATGTGAATTCCCTGGCCGACGGGTGTCATGTTCTGCCTCTCCACCACCAACCTGCTCTGGGAAGCCGACAGACCATGTTTGAGTGTACCACCTTGAACCAGGTACGTCTGCCCCTGAAGCATTTGCTGGGAGCCGGCGGGAACCTGGCCTTCCACCACCATCATGCCCTGGGGAAGGTTGCCTGTGTGGATCACAGCGCCGCCGCCTTGGCCCGCACTCTGGCTCTGCATCATCATCCCCTGAGTGGCTCCGAGTTGGCCTCCATTCACCAACATCATTCCCTGCATGTTGGTTGTCGCTGGGCTATTTGCTAGGTACATGGTGTTTTGCATCTGCGGCTGCATTATGTAATGCATTGGCTGCATTACAGGTGCGGTGGTGTAGTAGACGGGTTGCTGTTGCATCACAAGCGTTTGGCCTTGGCCGGCCATGCCTCCTCCCACTGAGGTTACACCTTCCAACACGGTTTTCGATTTGTGGGACGAGTTCCCGACCACGCGGCGTTCTGTGTTCTGAGTAATGGTCTGGGGCTGGGGGGGTGGCAATGGTTGAGGTTGGGGTTGGGGTTGGGGTTGGGGTTGGGGTTTGGGTTGGGGTTGGGGTGGAGGCTGCTGCGGAGTAGAGACGATACTTCTCACTGTGGTCGCGGTGTCAATGGTTCTTGGAGTGGCCATTATGTTCACAGGAGCGCGGAGCACTGGTTTGACTTCGATATTCTCCTCCTTGCCACCGCACACCTCGGCAAGGGTCTTAAACTTGGGTCCCAGGTTGTCCAGGAACTGCAGGTCATTGTCAACTTCCAGGAGGCTGCAGCAGCCAATGGACCCAACAGGGGAGCCCTGGCCCTCATAGTCGTACACAAGCAGGCTGTCCTTCACAGCCTGGCTCTCTGGTGCAAAGCTTGCCTTCTACAGAAAGAAAAAAAAACACGTTAGCAGACAATAACACTTATTGAATGTTGTATTAATACTGTAGACATGCACACAAATCAAATCTAGACGTGTCGCCATAGTGCCACCTGTGGTCAGAGCAGTTCAAAACATCCTTACTTCCAGTTTACATTTGTGTTTTTAATTTGACAACTCTCAGGTGTTTGGTGTGGTTGATTTCATCGTTTTTACCCCACTCACTTTCCATGTTAAATAATAATATTATAAAAAAACTTAAAAGGAAAAGTATGCAAAAAAGAAAAACGTACAGATATGCACAATTCTTTGCCATTGGTTTGGTGTTCATACCCCCAAAATTGTAGGAGGAGATAATTACCAAAAATGAGGCGGACTAATAAGAAACATGATTTCTTTTTTTGTGGCTTGCTTTGCAACCACACTCATAAGATCACAACAGGGTGGCAATCAATGGTGGAGAAGAGGTTTGCAATCCCGGTGTAAAATGTGACTTTTCAAAATATCTCAATGATCTTCTAGGGCCAAACAGGCACTTTTCCTCACCTGTGTATAATAGTTTCCCAGGTAGCTCTCTGACAAAGCCAATCCACTGAACTTCTCTGCCGCTGCGGTCTCCCTGCCGTCAATCTCTGAGCGGTAGCCGTTCCCCTCCTGAGCTCTTCTCCACGTCCCGTTTCCGTAGCCGCCTGCTACACTTTCTTGGTGGACCACACCTCCTATGGAGGAAGTGGATTGTTGGAACTTCCCCCCTATCATGTGACCAGTTATCAGCTGCTGGTTTCCAACCGTTTTGGACATATCATAATGTGGTGGCATATTGAGCAATGGGACCTCCTGTTAAAACAAAGAGCAAACATAAACGTTAGAAGTCACCAGAAATTGTCCAATCATGGGGAGTCTTTTTCTTTACATAAAAGCTGATATCATGCAGGAGAGCTCTCTTAAGACTTGCATAGGATTACCACTGTAGTCCATCCCACACTGCAAGACAAACTAACATCATGCGAATCATGAGTATGAGTATCTGTTGTCACAGATACTCATAATATTTGATTGGAGCATAACATGAGCGTCTATGTCATTGCAAGAAGTCAGATCACTCTACCTTCCAGTGCTTTTGGTTTATGGATTTGAACCTTTAGATGGCAGCAAATGTTTTCAAACAAAGTCAAGCATTACCGTGTTTTCGCCTTGGCCCTCTGTGTGGTATGTCATGAGGTTTGGTTTGGTGTCAAAGGGCATCTCGGCAAAGCCTCCTGGGAAAGCCCCAGGGCCTCCACAATGGCAGAACATCAGTAACAGAGCCATGACTGTAAATCAAAAATTGCTTTCAGTTTCTGGGATATCTCAAGGACAATCAGTACCTTATAATTATTAAGGATAGTCTATTTTAAGGACTCCAAGACAAAGGTGCCTGTGCAAAATCATTTGTTGAAAGGCAGAATTAGGTATCTATTTTATAAAACATTTGTATGCAACTAATGTAAATTAGGAAATACATTTCTTCAATGATATGTGATTAATAGTATTTAAAATATCCACACATTTAATTGCATCTACTAATGTGTCATAAAATCAATCCCGTGGTCTCATTTGACCTTGTATGTTAATTTGTCAACTATGTGTTAACTTAATTTCCTTTAAGCCTATTTGAGCATTTTTTCTTGTTCCTTCACATGTTTTCCCATTCCAAAACACAACAGAGGTGTGGGAAATGCAACTGACACAGTTCTACTTGTGCACTACTTGTTTGGGCTTGCAGGAAGGGTGGGGCTGAAAAACACCAGCTAGGCTGGTTGGATCCAAATGAAACGGTGTTTGTTGCGCAAAGCCAAGTAGGATGTCATTTCATGCACGATACTATGGAGCAAATAAATAGTTCAAAACCATACTTGTTAGTAGGGCATATCTTCTCATAATTCATTTGGATGAAATTATGCTCTCAAAGAAGGGTTCTGCTAAATTGTGCGTAAAGGCCATGTAAATGTCACTCACGCAGCAGCATGAGGAAGCCCAAAAGCATCAGGCCGATGGCCGCCGGCCCCAGCACCGACCCTTTGGAGACTCGACCGGCGGCGCCTTGCAGGCCGCACGTCTTCCCGTCCTCGCAGGTGCACACTTCCACCTTCACCTTCTGCGGCTCGGGGCACGCCTCGCCCTGCTGGTCGTGTACCTCCACGTTCACCTCGTAGTACCCCGGCCACAAGGTCTCATGAGACCTCAGGATGGCCGAGGTTTCTGCCAGGACACACATTTATCATTACCATGTTGTTGTTGATTTATTTATGTAGCACATTTCAGAACACGTCGTGAAGCACAAGAAGATGGAAGGTGCCTTAATGCTTTTACTTTTGTCATTAAAGGCTACCGGCATTTTTTTTTTTCAGTGTTTCTACGCTTCTTTGATGTGGTTCCATGTCAGCCTACTAAAGGTTTGACTAATTGGTGACAGATATCCGAAGATAAACATTTCTAGCCTTGAAAAAAAAAAGAGTCCTAGATGGCACACCTAGATTTTGTGATTATGTTGTTATTATCAAAGTAAACCGTAATTAAAATAAAAAATAAAACATAAATCAAACATTTATAACACATAACTATTATATTCCCATTGGATGTAATAAAGAGGGACAGTGTACTTAAAATATTGTGAACTGCAGAGCTCAGAATTATCCTCATTAGCTTTGCTTTGTTGTGTCTATTAATCTAAGAACTTCTAATAATCAAACATTAATAACACATATCATCATTTTGTATGATCATTTCAGGATTTTATTATTATCAATCGGTTTTCCCCTAACTTTTTGTTATCTTTTTACTATTTTATGCCTGCCCAATTGGAATCCATAGCAGTCTCTGGAAGTAGAAACCTTCCTAAGATTGTGTGTTCCTTCTCTAGATTGATTTCTTGTCCCAATGTTTTTTTTCCCTTAAGAGTTTGTTTAGGATTAGGGGGTTAATGTATAGGATTCAGCTTCGACTCTGGGTGAGTCCTGGTCCATCCATCCTACTACGTTAAAGCAGAACCTTTGGGGGGAGACGGCACAGAGACTGCCCCGGAAACCAAAAACCGCAAGGGGCGTGGCTCGATAACCCCGATTTTAGCCTGCCATCAAACTTTAAATATTAATCTATAGCCTGATTTTTAAGTCACTTTGGATAAAAGCGTCTGCTAAATGCCCTAAATGTAAATGTAAATTCGTCAGACTAAATATGAGGCTGTGAAGCCCTTTTGGGGGTGCTAACGACGTGATTATAATCCCTTCCTGGTCCCCTTACCATTGAGATGCTCCACATCCCACTTGCCCTGGGTCCCCTCTGGGAGGATGAAGAAGTGGAAAGGAGCCGAGTTGGGGAAGGCGTCCTCATCCACGGCAGACACGGTGATAGCGTTAGCGGTGGTGCACAAGGTCTCGACATTGCTGGTCAGTGTCGGGCAGTGATCGTTGAAGTCCTCCACCTGGATGGCTATGGTTCCCGTGGCTGTTACTGAGGGCATGTCTAGACATGGCACAACAAGGCAATGAAGAAAAGTATATCATTATCAATCTACTTTTTATATTTTTTATAACAGTTCAGATAACGTAAAGTCAAGGAATGCCACAAGGTGGCAGCATTTACCTTCTGTAATGCAGAGTATTTTGGCGTAGTATGTCCCGTTCACCAGATACGTAGACTCTCTGTCGGGCATTTTGTTGAGTCTAATCTCCGATGTCACTGGGTCAATGGTAAGCCAGTTGCCAGGGTCAAGGCCTTTTACATATCTGCGAAGAAGCAGAAAAAAAAAATTCAGAAAATGTGTGTATATATTTCCTGTAGTCTAATGCAAAAGGCTTCAGTATAGATTAATTCATTCAGCATAATGAGATTTGAACACTGAATGTGCCATGCAAATGCATTGGCTGCCGTACAGGTGGGGTGGTGTGGAAGACATCAGAATATATCTTTGTATATATAGTATGTGTTCATATACTTGTGCTGACCTAACATTCTGAGCATCTTTTCCGGTGTCTCCATCTATTGCTGGGTATTTGCCGAGGACATCGTTAATGTTAAAAGTGCTTCCGCCCTCAGAGATGGGAATGGCTTTGACTTGAGGGTCGAAACGTGGTCCCTCGGGCACGTTCAAAACATTGATCTTTATTGGGTAGGACTTATATCCTGAGGAGGTTCCAGTGGAGCTTCCTGTTCCTGATCCTGCTCCACCTCCTGCTCCTGCTCCTGCTCCTCCTCCTCCTCCGCCTCCTCCTCCGCCTCCGCCTCCTCCTCCGCCTCCACCTCCGCCTCCGCCACTGCTTGACCCACCACCAGAGCTGAACATCTCGGCTTTGTTCCTCACAGACAATCCTAATTGAATATCCTTTACGTCCTCGTAGTCCACAGCCTGTTTTAGGGACACATAATCAGACACCACGAATACAAAAACGTGAACAACAAAGACAAAACATATGGTTAAAAATGAGGACATTGAATGATAGTAGCCTATACATCACTAAATAAATCAGTATTGTACAGTTAATTGTATTGATGATTTTTTATCCTTTTTTTTGTTTTTGTACCCTCTAATTGGTCAATTTGTCACACCCTCTCCCGTGTTCTGTCCAATCCCGTCATCTAGTGTCACTCTGCCTCCATTACCCCACATGCTCCCTCTGATTACCAACACCTGCACTCAATTAATCAATCACCCCACCACAGTATTTAAGCACTGGCTTTTCACAAAGCCAGTGCTAGTTCGTTGTTAACCTCTCATGGAAACTTCGTCCCTGCCTTTTAGACTCTCCAGTTCCAGTTCCAGTTCCTGTTCCTGTTCCAGTTCCTGGTCCGGGTTCCGTTCCCGTTCCTTTACCTCTTGTCCTCCTCGTTCCCGTTCCTGTTGCCTAGTTCCTGCCTGCCTGCCTTCCTCGTTGCCGATCCACGCCTGCCTGACTACCCGCCTGCCTTGCCCTTGCCTGTACCATTGTGAATAAATCCCTTTTTCAACCCGCTCCCTTCTTGTCTTCGCGTTTGGGTCCTAGTCCGTAACCTTAACACAATTTGATTGAGCCTATCGGTATATTAAACATTTTCACACCATAATATGGAAAAGTTAATCGTACAACCAAATATTGCGTGTGTAGTTACACTCCCGTCATTAAAACCTTTGACACAAAATCGCCTACCTTGTCAAGCATGAGGATACCCTCGTTGGTCTTGGGGTCTGTGGTGATGCTGAAGTAGCCAGCCTCGTTGCCTTTGACAATATCAAACACAGCTTCCCAGTTTTCCGTATTTTCAATGTCCAGGTCCTGTGCTTTGATTCTCATAACCTCCACGCCTTTAGTGTTTTCCTGAATGCTACCGGAGTACTGCGGGGTGAAACGCATGCTTTATATTCCTTTAAATAGGACCCGCTTTGATGATTCAGTAAAATAAACACTACAATCTTAAAACTAACTTAAAAAAAAGACTTGATGTTTGATGATTGTTCACATTATGCCAAGCCTTGCCAAGCCTACTGGGGGGGGGGGGGGTTGACATAAAATAGATCTAGACAGAAATATCTGTATGTGTGTGTGTGTGTGTGTGTGTGTGTGTGTGTGTGTGTGTATGACTCAAAATTCAGTCAAAGTTATAACCCTTTATGTGTAAGGTGATCATGGTACTCTTTGATCAAAAGGGTTATGGGTGTTAAAGGGTCCCTATTAACACCAGGTGTGAGTGTGATTAGCACTCCTAGATGTAGGATGGATAGATAAGCCTACCAGTTGCTACAGACCACTGGGTAGGCTGGTAAAGTGATCCATCGAGCATACATCTAGGTGTATTCTCATGATGTCAACAAGTCCCAGGCAGAGCAGATTTTGAAACGGTGTGTAATGGCTAATCACACTCACACACACACACACACACACACACACACACACACACACACACACACACACACACACACACACCTGGTTGTGATTTTTCTGCTGTCTAGATAGTGCAACAACAAGACCATAAATATTTAGAAGGCCTTGTATCAAACAAAGCTACCTCTTCTTTCTCCAGAGTCGGGACGTTGTCGTTCACATCCTTGATCCTTATTGTGACGGTTCCTGTTGCCTCATGGCCTCCTTCTCTACCGTTCAAGTCCTTTCCAAGCACCTTCAGGGTGTAAGTGTCGTGAGCCTGAAACCAAAAGACAGTCCTTGAATTGAACAGTTGTATTGAAAGGCTGTCCACTGTTTCCAAAGTGCCACATTCCTACATCTTTCCAGCAAGTTATCCTAGCTTTGAGGTTAGCTTCCAAGCTGTGCCATCCCCACTTGTGCTCATTACAATATAACCAACTCTATGTAAAAAAAATACTATTGTCTGTTAGAGATTAGCAATATGGTTTTATATCTGCCTGAGAAAACTGATGTTTACCTCTCTGTCCAGGGTGGCGCGTTTGACTAAGAGCTGTCCTTGGTCATCAATATAAAACATGTCTCCTTCTGGGGTTTGCTCTAGGATCTTGAACGCAATCTTAGAGTTTATATTATTAGTCTCGTCAGCGTCCGTTGCTTGAATTTTCGTTACAAAGGTACCTGCGAAAACGTGTAGTAGAGCAATAGGAATAAGCAATACTTATTGAACTAAATTGACTGGTCATTCAATTGTTATTTTTGTAGTTCACCTTATTACAAAATGTTTTTAAGAGCTTCAAACACTTGCCTGCTTGGCTGAGTTCGTAGACCGACCCTTCTTGGGTTTTAGGAAAAACGGGCGGGTTGTCGTTTACATCCAGTACGACAATCCTGAGTTCAATGCCATGCTCGGCCTCCGTGCCATTTTTGAATGTGGCCATGCCAGATAGCTAAAAAAAAAGATGTATGCAGATGACGATGTGCTCATTTGTATCATCATTATTAATATGACCGCTTCATCACTCCAACCACCATTTATCTTTCACACTTGTATTTATTTATTTGTATTTTTTACAAAATCATTTGGTTACTACCCAATGGGTACATGTCACATGGGTGACATGCACCTGCATGAGTTAATGTATTGGTTAATGTCAAATGATTAATGTTAATATATGTTATGGCTACATGTATGAGGTCCCTATGGGACCGTTGGGAGTGTGTGGTAAGGCAAAGCAATCACCCTTACATTGTACTGATGGATGTACTCTCGGTCTAGTGTGCGCGTTATCCTCACAAATCCAGTTTCAGGAACCACAAAAAACACGTTGTAGGGATACTTGTCAGCCCCCACCCCATGCAGAGAGTACTGTACATCCCCGATGCGGAATTGGTTGTCAGATCGAATCTGTAAAAGAAAGTAGACAATTTGATGGAATCTTTGTAATGTGTCAGTGTTTTGTAAGTATTCATTTACATGATTACAGGTGTTGTAGTTGAATCAGCTTTTTCTTAAAACCAGCAGTGCCAGCTTGAGTGGTTAAAGCCTGCTGCTGAACACACCTCACATAGCCACATCAGAGCTTAGAGAATGTTAGGTACACTGGGAACGGCAATGAACGTGTTGTTTATTACCTTGGCAATGTAACTTTGTGTGGTGTAGTCTTCGTTTTCCGTGAGTTTGGTTGGCGGAATGATCCATTCTCTTTTATTTCGCACAAGTTGGTCTGGGAAATTACCCTTTACCACATCAGCAAGAATCTGCAGCCACAAAGGAAAGATGTGTTATAGGATAATATATGTCTTGATTTAGATCATCTTGATAAGGATGCACATTTGGAAAGACTCGTAGATAGGGCCACAAATGTATTTGTGGGTCACACATGATTCAATTGTGTCTTATGTCATATAAAAGCGCTTGGTGAATTGAATAATTGAATTGCACTTTCTATTGTCACATGGCATATATATATATATATATATATATATATATATATATATATATATATATATATATATACATACACACACACATACACACACACACACACACACACACACACACACACACACACACACACATACACACACACACATATACAACTAGAACATTACTAAGGGTCAGTTCATTTATTTTAGAAACCTCAATATAAAAATAACATAACAATAATGATGAGAAAAATAAACACATTTAGTACGGATCCATAATGAATAAATAAATAAATACAAGTATATTGCATTCATAAAGGACTTCTGTCATTTAGCGCAAATATCCATCAGACCACAATGCTGTTTCAACACGGAGAAAGGAACTCTTTGTTTTGTCAAACCCCACTTTCTGATGCACTGATACTTTGAGGCATGTCTGCCACCACCCTGCCACTCCTAAAAAAAGATTTGCTTGTTTTTCGACTACCATACGGACATGTTGCATATGACAAACGAGAGGAAAACAGGTTGTGGGTTAGGTTGAGGAGTGGCAACGTTAAGGGAGGCTGTGTGCTATTTGGTCAAAGGACACAACGTCTGTAGCGTGGCATAAAGTTGCGGCTAGTTTTTTGTTTTATTTGTACTTATGTATTTATATATTTGTATTTCTCATTGTATCCTGGATACCATGGACCACAGTCCAAGCTAACATGTCCAAGCAGGTAGAGGGCTTTGCTGTCTTCCTCGCTCAGTCAATGTGAGGACATGCTGAGCACTGTTTCCTACAGCACAATATGCTTTACATTCTGGCCTTAGGCCTTCGTGGGTCCTGCGTTGCCATGGCAACCTTTCATTTAGTGTATAACCGGAAGAGATGAATGCCATTACGGCAGCGTTACCAAGCTGCCTGACAGGGATGTCCTATCGATAAAGTCGCTTATTGTCATCGACAGACAGGCCAAATAACTAAACTCGCTAGCTATAAGACATAGGCTGAACAGAAACAGTAAAGTTAACAAACGATGAAGTAAAACATGAGCCTATTACTTTTAGTTTCATTCTAATTCTAGTTTAGTTACTCACCGCCAGCGCCGCCAGCACCGACAAAACAGAAATCAAGGAAAACGCTCGGATCATGACCGAAATGGTATCCTATAAACGTGTGGAGAAATGATACGGTCCAATCGGAAATCCACTGGCGTTCTTAGTCCACGGTTATGTCTCTAGTGTACAATCCCCGAGTCAGCGCAGAGTGTGTGAGCAGGCAGTGATGCGGAGACGGTAATATGAGGACACCCCCGTTTCATGCCAATAGAGTGACGGACACATCCACACCCTCACCTGTAGGGCAGAACGGGTTTGTGTGTCTCAGAGAGAGAGAGAGAGAGAGAGAGAGAGAGAGAGAGAGAGAGAGAGAGAGAGAGAGAGAGAGAGAGAGAGAGAGAGAGAGAGAGAGAGAGAGAGAGAGAGAGAGAGAGAGAGAGAGAGAGAGAGAGAGAGAGAGAGAGAGAGAGAGAGAGAGAGAGAGAGAGAGAGAGAGAGAGAGAGAGAGAGAATTGTCTAGCTTTGATCTGGGTGTTCCTTGTCGGAGATGCTACGTAGTCATGCAGGCTATCACTAACAAACAACAACGAAGTAAACACTGAATTAAATAATCATGAATTGTGTCGTTATATTCTCAATGTTAAATGTATGTCCAATGCTATTCAGGCCTAGGATTTTATTATATCCTAATGGTTATTTGATAAGCTCACAAACAAACAGTTTTTTTCTATGCCATGTATTCATCTATTGCAAGTGGGATAGTGGATGTTGTACCATAACATCCCTCCTCTTAACGCCTGCAGTGTAGTACACATACCACAGCAATGTTCATGATTATAGTATAGTGGGAAGTTGTTGGAATCTATGTGGTGAGAATAAGGAGAGAGAAAATGTATGGTTCAGTGTTAGGGCCATTTCCTATGGTTTATACCTGCAGCCTAAGTAAAGTGTGCATGTATAGTCTGTAAACAAAAATTCAGTTTACAGACATAGTGGATTTGCATATTGCACTTAGGTGTGGAACAGACTATTTCCATTTATCTTCAGGGAAGTGTTGCACTCTTTTAGCTAGTTAGGGTGACTATACCACACGTGGCAGTTGCTAGCCTGCCCCCTAAACGCCACTGCCCTGAATGTATGTAATTGTGGCATAGCAGTCTATGTACAGATAACTGTAAACATCCAGGCCTACTAATCTAATAACACACATTCATCATGGCCCTCAGGCATGGCACAAACTGTGTGAAGCCAAAGAAGGGGGTATGTTATTCTGCTGAATCTCCCTACAGGTTGCAACCTGTCAGATGTAGGGGTTAGTCTTCTTTTGTTCCAAAATAGGCCTAAATGTAATGGATGTTGACCATTATATTCAGATTATATTCATAATGATATATTCATAATGACATATCAATGGTATGGATGAAATGTTGTAAAAAATACTAATATTGTTTAACTTTCTCTGTTTGTCAGAGACAGAAAGAGAGAAAGAGAAAGCAGGGCGGGGCGAGGTGTGTTTCTAGCTGAAGGCGTGTCTGGAAAGGCAAGGATGACTCACCCCTGGCACTTTTGAGTGCATGGGTGGGGGGGGGGGGGGTAGAGAGAGAGAGAGAGAGAGAGAGAGAGATGAAAAACAGATACAGAAAACCTGGCACAGATACACCTGGGCATACCACACATGGTGTTCCTGAACACTAGTGGATGGCATGATTTGTGAGTGCCGTACGTAATTTAAGACATCTCATTAAAATTTAGTGATCATTCTTTACTTTCACATTTTACTGCAAAAATTTCACCTCTTGAATTAGGACTATATAAATTGTTTATTTATTTTAATAAAAAATGAAAAGCCATGGAATAATGTAAGAAAACCAATGAGTAAAAGTAGTAAACCTTTCTCCATTGACAATCAAACACTACTTGGCCCAGAGAATATCTGACTGCTTCGTACATTTAAAACCTGCAGTAGTCAGCTGGGTACTATTTCACCACTGAAGAGTGGAGAAATGGAGTCAGAATTAAGTCCAGTAATCAATTCTGATCTAGACAGTGGTGCCTGTGGTTTCACATCCACATTTAGTTGCAGTTGGCGCCAAAAATACATAGTGCATGTGGAAATATAAAACCTGCTTTGAATCACATGATGTTGAAACAACCCCAAGACTTGCCAGTGGCTTCTTTGTGCCATGTGTTATGGTTTCTTCTATTTTAACTGGTATTACTATAAGACATTTTGTATAATTTGAACTACATTAACTATAAGTTACTCCACAGTAAATCAACTGATGCTTCTAAATAGACAGCATGATATCAGCATTGCAAGTTCAAGTTCAAGCATCTTATTGTCAGGTACACAGAGAAACACAGGATTAAACTGGGCACTGAAAAGCTTTGGACAAGGCAAATCACCGGCAACCTACCGAATTGAACCAGCATTAGGCACCAAGCCCTGAGCACCATGTCATCTAATCCAGCTCGGTAAAGACCTATGCCTCTCCATATCCCCCGCATATAATATAGAACACATACAAATAAAAATATACTACTATCTAATAAAATATATACTAATATCTTACAGACAACAACATATCTAGCAGCATGGGGTGGATAATGGCAGCATATACAATAATATAACAATTATTTAAAGTGCACGTCACAGTAAAGCGACAGAGCAGAGTAACAGGAACTGTTAGTGGGCAGTCACAGGCTGGTCCAGAGCCTGATGGCCTGAAAATAGAAACTGTCCTTCAGTCTGGATGTATGTGAACGGATGCTCCGATAAGGCCTAGCACACAAAGCAGACAAAATGAAGAGAGATTACATCTAATCATATGTCTCGTGAGACATCCTGATCTTGCGAAGAAACTGTAATGTGAACTCGCGAGAACAGGATGCTATCGCATAAAATAGTTATCACGTCAAGCTCTGTGAAGTCAGTTGTTGTCTTAAGAAATATGTTTATTTACCCAGAGGGGAATCTGTCTTGTATATAAAAAAGTATGCATGTGAAAATGAAAGGTGCAATCATACTCATCTCCTGGGCCACTGTAAGAACAGCTGTACATATCTCTTAAACATCCCTATTATGTATATATAGTGCAAATATTACTTAAATAAACAGAAATACGTAAAATATAAAGTTTTCACCGACCATTTGTAGAAAAATAACATATCCAACTCGTAGTTGTTTACATTGGATTGGATTATGTGAACAACCTGTTAGGTCATCTTTTCACATGGATACTGTCGTTTTAACAATTTGTAACTGATAAAGAAGGATTAGGAATATTGTGCATTCTCTCAGGGCCAAAAGAGAGTTGTAGAGAGTAATGATAATCAGCCCCATCTTATTGATGGCAAACCAATCAGACTGTCGGTGAAGGAAAGAAAATCTCGAGTATAGGACTTAAAACAAAGGCTACTGGAATCAACCACTGCGATCATAACTATTCCGACACCTTAGTCAAGTTTACATTACGTAGTCAATTAGCAGACAGCAACGTTTTTTTTTAAAAGAAGTGCAGAATGCATCACCGGAAGGTAATATATACATTCTGAATGAGGTGCTACAACCTCGAGGTGCACAAGTCAGTCAGTAAGAGGTTCTGGGAGGAGGTGGGTCTTTCAATGTTTTGTGAAGATCAGTAAGGATTCTGCCGATCTTATGGAGCTGTAGGTAGCTTGTTTCATCAACGTCACATATGATAAGAGTCTGGCCGTACAATTGTCTTACTAACCCAAATGGCAAACAGAAAAAAGAAATCGAAAGATACCGCCTGTGACGTCACACTCCCAGGGCATGGTTTTGACATGCTTAAAATTTGGTATACCGGAGAACAGGTTCCACAGGTAACACCCTGTACTGTCTATCCTTCCACTGGCATTTGTTTCCACAACAACTGTGTGGACATGCAAACACACTGAATCATACATAAATGAGCGCAAGATGTCTGACACGCGCGCACACACACACACACACACACACACACACACACACACACACACACACACACACACACACACACACACACACACACACACACACACACACACACACACCCTCACACAAAATACACATGAAACCAATAGGTATATGAGTTGGTGCAATGAGTTTAAACATGAACGAAAGCAGGTGGAGCTAGCCTGCACTGAAAGAACCAGTTCTCAGTGAGAGACACACCCTTAAGCAAGCTGGATCTGCTCCTAATAGCTATTGTTAACTGTCGTAGTCTATGGTTTTTCCCATCCCACATTGTTTGTGTGGAGCAGCAGCTTCAAAGCTGGTGTAAAGAAACGCCAGGCAAAGGGCCCAACTGGGGGCTTGCTTGTGATTTAGGTTTTTAAAAGCTTAGGATCTGCATTGTGCATTATATTTTTGGTAATAATTCAATTAAACCAAAAGAAGAATCGCTGTAAACAACCATGCGGTTTCAAAAGGGCCATGACAAGTTTGCAACCTGTAGTTGCATGTTACCTTGACAACAGCAATGACTGACAGAAGTATGTCTTTTTGTTTGGGTGTTCTGAAAGAGAGTGAGAGAGAGAGAGAGAGAGAGAGAGAGAGAGAGAGAGAGAGAGAGAGAGAGAGAGAGAGAGAGAGAGAGAGAGAGAGAGAGAGAGAGAGAGAGAGAGAAAGTGGGACAGAAAAGGGCAGGGAGTGTGTCAGGAGAGGTAATGTTGAGAAGATGTGTGTTATATAGTTTACACATCGCTAGGACAGTTTGACCTGCGTAATGAATTTAGCAGGGTTTTTTCTCCCTTTACATTCCTATCTATCTTGTTCTCCTCATCTGCCCCTCCCCTTCCTCTTTTGGCACTTTTTGAACACACAATCTCTAGGCTACGGTAGGGCTGCTGCTGTAATCCGAGAAGCTGCTCAGCCATTGAAAACAAAGAGCCTGTGTCTATGTATACAAGTGATACTCTTTTGGTCTGTGCAGAAGCCATGCCATCACTTTGACTAACAACTTTTTTTCTCCCTAAAATAAAATAACGTTCAGAAAACCTTTAGCCGTTTTATTTATTTCCTGAATTATGTTACTAGTTTGAGGGGGAAATGTTTTGTGTGTCTATACTGCAGATCTTCAGTTCGACATATGTATTCACTCTGACGTCACAACCGATACCACATGCACAACACGATCAGCAACAGAGCGCCACAACATTTCAGGTAGATAATTCAACACGACAACACCTCAGTGAGAGGATCACAGTTACGTCACACATAAATTAGCTGACTCAGCACTGTCTGCGTGTGTGCTTTACGTTTCCGTTTAATGCCCATGTGAAAGCTAATGTGTTTGAAAATGGCATGGAAGGGATCTTACTATTCACAAACATAAGTCAGTGTCCATTCAATTTCACAAAAGTGGCGGATTATTTACAGATTATTACAAGAAAGCTGGAGGCGTATGGACATAACAGAAACGACGATGATTAAAGATGACACAGACTTCCAGTCATACATGACTTTCTCTGCCTACGGGGATGCGGCGGGCGTGACACTTTAAGAACGTTGTCATAACATATTTACTGAGCCTACCTGTCTTTTGCACAACTCAACTACGAGGTCAAAGTTCATATAACTTTGTAGACCTCAGCAGATTGCAAAGCGTTTGCCATTTCTGATAATGAATGACATTCACACAAACATTTGGTACAACATAGAGAAAACAGTTATAGACATCAGTCGTAATAATTCATGTTTATCATATAGAATACGTAAAAATAAGTACAAATATAGCCTTTGACATTACAAAATATACCATAAGTATTCATAAAAAAACTCTGAATGACTCAAATGAATTAATTTATAATAATTGTATTGTCTTACCTTTTTATGTTTAACTCTAAACTATTTATATTAGCTTCATGAGTACATTGATACAAAGTTTACCATAATATGGTAAAACTACTTAACTAATAATAGATTATGTGAGAATACTGTATTTTGCTGATATGTCATGCAAGGGCATATATAACCAAGTGTTGTTAAAATACTTTGTTACTAATGATTATAGAAAAATATATTATTCCTTATTGATTAGTGGAATATTTCTCCAATTCTTTTATTGGCTATAAAGACAACACAATTGACATTGACATTTGTTTATTTCAGATTATGAACTACAGTTCATAGAACATATCATTAATCATATTTAATCATGCAATGTAGATAATGCAACACCATCATTAGGTGGTGCCAGATATTTAGTTTAAAAACTAACATGGCGCTCAAACCGAAAGCTTGCTTAATTCCTTCTTTTACTTGCTTCGCGAATGGATATTACGTTTAATAACTAATTTAACTATCTAACTACAACAAAAAACATGATTTTAGCCTGTGGCTATAGGTATTTATCTGTGATAGGTGCCAGTACGGAGAAAGCAGGTATTAGAGTCAAAACATGTATGATGATGGTAAACAGTGACTTCTGACAGTTTCGAAAAGCTACCAATCCAAATAATATAGTTGTATGTATAAAAGTGAATCTGCAAATGTTTGTTTCATTCGTTTTTTGTTGGGTAGTCAATACTGAATGATGACCGATGAGCATGCTGCACTAATAATACAATATCCCATCTGCACCATAGAAACGGTATAAAAAATGATTAGTGTAGCTGTACTAGTGCCTCACTCCATGTATATGAGTGACAGACCACTTTCTCACGCAATGGTTTTATTGGGGACATTGTAAATCATTGAATCCCAGCAACCCTTGGCGCCAGCCCCACCCTAAGAAATTGTCTACAGCCTTTGAAAACAGATGGAACGCTATAGCAATCCTATTTGACACTAAGACGGAGGAGGTGGGGAGGAGGTGGAGGCAATTCTTTCCCGGCATAACATTGCAACGTAACATTCCTTCGCCTACTCCACCCTGGTTTTGAATGTGGGCCTGTACATGCACACTAATACGCACACACACACGCACGCACGCACACACACACACACACACACACACACACACACACACACACACACACACACACACACACACAAACAGTATACACTGTCTACAGTAGTGTACACATAATTCAGCATGAACATTTTATCTCCCTAAAGAAAGCGTTATGCAAAGCTCACTGTAATTTTGTCGTGCAAGCATCAATCATGTGGATGATATGTGAGCATAATATACCATTCATCATCTGTAGTGTCCTTGGAAACAGAATTTGTAAGTCATGTAAGGCTCAACAGCAGGGACAGACTGCAACAAAATAATGGCCCTGTGGGTGAGTCAGACTGACCCTAGATATCCGCCAACATTTTCAATATTCCTTTATTCATTTACCAATTCATTTCAATTCAAACTGCTGCAGAATTGGCCAATGGAAGTCCTGGAACCCCCAGCCCTTCTGTAATCCTCCAGAACTCACAGAAGCCCAGTCCTCCTCTGCTCAACAGAGACAACAGAGACAGAGACACAAATATGATGTGTTCAAACATCGCACAAGGGGTATAGGGAACATAGGACTCATGGAATTAGACGTTTGAATTGATGATCCTGGATTTATTCAGGACATGTCTGTAGACATCCAGTACAACAGATGTTAAATATTTACCAAAATAGTCATTGCAGTAATGAGGTATGGTGGTCCACTTCCTGTTTGCACTCAAATGAACCCAAACCAGATTGTTGATGTCTTTTCAGTTATCTCTCAACCTCTCCCAATTATTGCCAACGATGCTTACAAAAATAACTCATGACTGAGGAATGCATTCTTATCAGCCGTGAGGAAGCAGTGACCCCTTCTGACCCACTGAGAGCGATCTGCTGAACTCAAAACATCAACATGCTCAAAATTTTATTTTTACAGAAATACATAAAATACATGGACATTACATTACATTTATTTAGCTGACGCTTTTGTCCAAAGCGTCTTAGTGCATTCAACAATGAAGCTATAACCCAAAAAGTGTAAAAATCATTTGAGTACATTAGATATCATAAAATAAGCAAAGCAAGTGTTTTTTTTTTGTTTGTTTTTTTACATACAACCACTGAACGATCTATTTGTCATGATTACTGCAGGTGTTAGACTTGGTTCTGATAAGAGGCTGGCCAGTGGATACTGGAACATTGCTATTAATAGGTTTCCATTGTGTTGATCAGATCTGTGACTCTTTCAGACAAGGCATGTGCATTGTTTCTAATAGGAAAACAATGTGTTGACCAGGCATGAGAGTACAAAGGAAACTGACCAGGGTTCCCCCACTCACCGACAATGAATGTACATTTCCAGATGTGATATTCTGAAAAGTTTGTGTAAATGAAGCACATTAATAAACATGTTCTTCTCAGCGATGGTCCAGGAGTCATTGTTCTCTCTCTTATCATTCCAGCTCTCTCACTCCTCCCCCCCCCCCCACCCACCCACCCACACACACACTTGGGCGGGTGCAGTCCACAAGTTGTTTTACAATCAGCTGTGGGCGAGCACAGACCCATGAACTACTCCACATTTTCCGACGTGACTTTGGCTGGGGAAGAAATCCCCCAGAGTTGAGTAGACACGCCCTTAAGAGTACATGTGAGCGCCGATGAAATCGGATGTGTGCGGAAAACACCATTGTCGAAAGGACTTTGCCCTGCCTTCAAGCTACCCGTCCAGGGCGCCCAACAATTCGGAGCCAGTGTTTACGACGCGATGGCCTCGGGTGGCGTATTCCGCCTCTGCGTGATAGTCACGGTGAGTGAACCACTGCCAATTACTCAACGCGAAAACCATCGCGGCCTTTAAGTGATGATCGTTCTTCTTGAACCGTTAGAAACGACTTCGTGGTGTTTGTCCGATTTGACGTGCCTCTTTTTATTTTATTTATTTATTTATTTTTATTATTATTTTTTGCATGTCCGGTCCGGGTTGTTTCGCTTGTTACTGGGGGTTTGGGGACGAAGACGAAGAAGCCAACGTCAGACAGGAGAAAGGGTTATTTTGAGGCGTAGCCTGCACCTGAAAACCATTCGTTTAAGCGGCACACATTTGTACGCAGGCTAGTAAGCAAAAGACACACGTTTGACACTAAAATAAAAGCACCATATTCAGGTTGCGCTCATCGTTTCAAGGAAAATCCTAAACCAACAAGTCTCCGCATGTAAGCCTATTCGCAAAGACCGCATGCTTACACTTCATTCAGTGTTAAGTTCTTATCATGTTCTCAACACACCCTCTTTATCTAGGCCTACATCTACTAGATACAACGGGACAAAACCTCCCTTAGAAACGGTTAAATCATTTACAAAATCAGGACCAGTTTTTATACTGGGGCACTGTAATGACTCCTAAGCGAATAAATCATTACATTTCTGACGCTTTGTCGATCTCTGTTTTAAAGTAGCACAAACAGTTAAAAAAAAAGTTGATGGTAAGGCTGCTGAATGCGTTGGTTATCATGTTGCTGGCATGAAATGTGGATGTTATTCGATCTGTAAAAGTGTCTTCTGCAATGATATAGCCATTTCGTTGTTGTGGGTGCTGGGCCACCATGCATGATGACACTTATTCTTTATCACATCATCTTCACATCATTCTTTTATTCACGTCATCGTTCTCCATCTCCCCTGAATAGATCCTAGCTCAGCCTGCTCAGGCCTGTACTCCACGCTCCGTCCGAGCCCGGGTCCCAGTGAAGATTGACCCCGGCTATGTCGTCTCACAAGGTTTTTACACCATGCCACACTGTCAGGTCATGCCATGGGCGACACACCCGACCTCTGCTCTTGTCTTGGCTGTACAGGCAGCTGTCATTTTGAGTAGTAGTAGTAGTAGTAGTGGTAGTAGTAGTAGTAGTAGTAGTAGTAGTAGTAGTAGTAGTAGTAGTAGTAGTAGTAGTAGTAGTAGTAGTGGTGGTGGTAGCAGTAGTGGTGGTAGTAGTAGCAGTACTGGTAGTAGTGGTAGTAGTGGTGGTGGTGGGCTGTCAATGATTCTTAACTGTTGCTTTGAACTAGCTTTGTTTTTTAACTAGATATCATTAGGACTTGCATATGCTAAAGCAGTATTCCAAACAAAAATGGTGACATGTAATGATATATTGTACTTATGAATAAATAAAAACACATTGAATAGACCCACCCAAAGCAGATGCCACTTATTGATTTAAAAGATCAAAGCAATATAATTATTGTGGATCCTCCTGAAAGTAATACATGTAATTATTTATGAATGGTCTAGCATCTATGAAGTGGTATTTTGACCTGGTAAGTCCCCAACCTGATTGTCTCTGTTTCTTGGATGCCCCGGCCAGTTCCTTTGGATCACTGTGGCGATGTTGGACTGCGTCTTTTCTCTTCTGACCCCCACTTCACCGTGAACACTGATGGAACAATAGTGGTCGCTGTAGTCTCCATGGTGACCAAAACCAGGTCATTTGGGGTGTGGGTAAAGGCGGGGCAAGGTCAACCGCAGAGGGTGGATGTGCAGCTCATTCCAGATTCTGAACAGGTGAGGTAAAAAATAAAGGAAAAGGGGGGCATATTTTGTGCCAAATTCAATCTGGATTAATTACAAATAGCTTCCGGAGCGTTGTCAAGACATTTTCTGAGCTCACACTTCACAGGTCGTCAACCAAAATAAAACAAGGGGAAAGGATATGCAAATGTTTCTGAAGCATCAGAACTGTGTTGTGATGTGCTTACTTGGAGTAGGACTGCCTGTCTGATCACGACATAAGCAGAAATTGGTCAGATCTCGGAAACAAAAAATCTCAAACCTCAAACCTATAGGAAGGTGAAAGAGAATAACAATAATAGTGGCAACAACATAATAACTTGTCCTTTTTATATACATAAACGTCGATATGCACTCTCATATCAAGCGGGGGTTTCTCGTAACCAAACCCTATTTCTAAACAGGCTGGCGATTGTGAGCGTGTTGTGTCCTTCTTAGAAAAAGTTAGTTGAATCTAGATACAATACAGCCATTGGTTGTAGTCCACTGAGAGATGCACATATATTGCATTTAAAGGAGCGGTTGGTGATTGATTTAATAACTATAATTTGAGTGTAATTTGTTAGAAAGCACATCCGTCAGCTATTATTGAGTGAAATGCTCTGTGGGGATATCTGCTAAGGTTGACTCTGAGCCTGCCTCTGTATGAGACAATTCGATTTTAGACTCAGGCTCATTTCTGAGCAATTTGGGCATCTCTTCCCTTATTGGTTCGAGGAATCTCTTTTGCCTGTCAATCACAGATGCGTAATTGCAAAACCTTTCAATGGCGAAGAAACGTAGCGAGGGAGATAACAGACTTTTAGGATTTTTTATTTTCAAAATCTTGCTCTTGTTTTTTTCTGCTCTCTCTCTCTCTCTCTCTCTCTCTCTCTCTCTCTCTCTCTCTCTCTCTCTCTCTCTCTCTCTCTCTCTCTCTCTCTACAACTCTATCTCTCTCTCTCTCTCTCTCTCTCTCTCTCTCTACAACTCTATCTACCTTACAACTTTTCCTACATTACCTTTAACTCTGTCCGTACATATAGCATCAGAAAAGAGCATCAGAGTGTGTGTTAAAACGTGATGGAACAGGAAAATGCTTACATTACATTTTACATCCCATAGTTGCAGCAATACACTCTGAATGCACAGAGTGCGCCATGGAATCAGGCCCACAAGCGTTTCAAGAGAAGGTGGAGCCCAGTGCCTTTCAACATTATTGAAAATGCCTCGCCTCCCTTTCCTAAAGAAGTAGAGCTGGTAAGTGCCTTAACGTTTCCCTCACCTCCTGAAGTCCTATGGTTTTCTCACCTTGTTATCATCTATCAATGCCTAAACCGAATAGTTTTTATCCTAGGATGAATAGCTAACAGCTAAACACACACACACACACACACACACACACACACACACACACACACACACACACACACACACACACACACACACACACACACACACACACACACACACACACACACACACACACACACACACACACACACACACTGTGTTTTCTTCCATTGAATATTTATATAGAGCACATGGTGTTCTTCGTGATTATTTCCTAAAATTAACAAATGAAAGGATCAAAGAAGTATCACCTCCTAGACGAACCCTAACTCCCTTGGATTCTCTTGAACTCTGAAGTAGTTTTGCTCTTTAATCCTAGTGAGGTATTGAGAGTAATGCATCACCTGCCTACCTTCGGACAGCAACAACAAACCCCCTCTGTTCTCCATCGTCAGATCGGGTCGGACTCGTCTGTGAACTATACAGTGTACTACACCATCCACGGTCCAGGAGTGGACCAGCCCCCGATGAACCTGTTCTCTGTGGTGCGTGAAACAGGCATGGTGAAAGTGCACAGTGCTGTGGACCGGGAGCAGTACCCTAAGCTGGTGGTAAGAAAATATACCCGTAACTGCCTGCATGCTTGTTCATGTAGTACACTATACACACAGTGCAAGCAAACAGGAAACTAGTCAGATGGAGGAATTATCTTTGGCGACGTGGACATTTCTAAGGGAGGATTAGTCGTGAAGTTAGTTGCCATCACAACTTTGTTGAATCCTTATTAGCGCCTGCATTTGCTTCTAATTCTGGATGTTCCGTTCTGAAAGGAGACATTTGTGTCTTCTGTGTTTACAGTTTCAAGCCAGGGCGACTGACAGAGTGACCGGGAAGGAGACAGACCGCCCCCTAGACATCACTGTCTTGGTTTTGGACATCAACGATAATCCCCCCACCTTCTTAGGACCCCTGGAGTTTCAAGTAGACGAACAGTCAAAACCAGGTCAGTGGAGCTAAAAGCCCTTGTTGCCATCTTTCATGGAAAATATTAAATGGATGAACACCTTAAACTTTTGTTCATTTGAACATCAACATGCTAAAGATGAATCACCTCCATAAATGCTCAAAACATTATTATGCGGAAACTGCATAATACATTTTTCAGCTTTTTCTGTGCATATATTTTGTTCACTGAACTGCCGCAGGTACACAGAAACGACATTCCATTCCATCTGTCAAGTTTCTCGCCCTGTTTTTTGAACTCTCAGATACAGAGGTCGGGGTTGTGACTGCCACGGACAGAGATGAGAAAGGAACTCCTCACACACAGATTAAATTCAGCTTGCTGACAGGAATGCAGCTCTTCAACATTCATCCCCAGTCTGGAAAGATCACCACAAAGTCCGGCACCTTAGACAGAGAGGTTGGAAGCCCCACATTCTTATGAAGTGCCATAAACCTAAATTACTCTGTCACTGTCGTTACTGAGGTTAACTTTCGCCTGAATTTGTCTTCGGGAGAAAAAAACTAAAAAAAACAATGACCTAGTTGACTTGGCTTTTGCACATTTCAGGTCCAAGCCACGATTCCTGTTACTGTTGAAATTCGAGATATGAATGGAGCAAAGAATGGTCTGTTCAACACCGCCACAGCCACCGTCACACTGGTTGACATTAACGACAATCCCCCCACCTTCACAGAAACCATTGTAAGTTATTTTGTCTTCTTTTGGTCATGCATCATACATGACGCCTGACGTTTGAGCAATTGAGCTAATGAAAAGCAATGGCATTTATTTCCTTGATTGTACATGTTTCATTTTTTTTTTTAAGAAATAAGTGGTTGTTGTTCTTGATTGTTGTGTTCTTTAATTTGTCAAGTATTGGAATGTGATAGCGATAAGCGCAGCATAAACATTGAAATGTTTACTATAGAGAATAACTAATGGGTCACACTGTCTTAGTGTCTTGCGAACTTGTCTAATGGAAATGTGAATTACAGAACACAATCAAATGGGACTGTGAATTTGTTACAACCTAGCTCTGGGTTGTAACAAAACCTAACAGGGAATCACACCATATCTTAAAGTATTTATTTGTAAATCAAGATAACCAGAGTATAAGGTCAGTTAATCAGTGGCTTCATGGGTGTATGAGTGGATGATAATGAAGTGTTGGGTGTTGTGTGTGTATAAAGTAAGAACAAACCAAAACAAGACTAACAACAAAATACTTAATGCACAAAAAGGATAGTAATGTTGCCCTGTATGGCTCCAGCTGAGAGCCCAGAGAGAGAATGAGCTGGCAGGTAGACAGCTCTCGAATACCTCTGCTCAGCATCAGGTGCATGTAGTTTGGCTAATGACCCCACTCAACCGTGCCAGCTTTCCAACTGGAAAAACATCCAAACCAGGCGGTAAAGGTGGTGGGGTCATCACAGGATTGTAAAATGGAGTGAAGTGAAACTTTGCATTTTAAAGGTAGGGTAGACCATTTGGAGAAACCAGCCAGAGTAGGCTACATTTTGAAAGAATCCAACTGAAAGTATCCTCCCCTCAGGCCTCCCTCCAAAGCCACTCCCCCAAAACACATGACTAGCTTCCTATAGCTAAAGCAATTTATCTGCCTAGCCTTGTGGACGACTCCTGCGCAATGACTGGGCACAGGTAGGTTGGTAGACAAACTGCTAGGCCATCCAATCATTTCATTCGGGCCAAATTAATTGATAGGACGGGCTTATTACAGGCCAAAATCAGACAAAATGTGAAGCATCATTTTAGGATTTCATTCAAAGCATTTGAATGCATTAAAATGCATTATAATCATCAATATGCAATAATTGCTAGAAATCGGGAGTTGTTCACAAACTTATCTGAAACATGCAAACAGTAGACCTAAATTCTGTTAGCTACACATTTTTTTTTTGTGTTTCTATTTTTTATTATTATTGGTGTAACTAACTGCCGCTACAGATACATTTTAACTGAATTCAATGGATTTTGTACTTGACAAAATAACTTGTACGTTTTTTTTTCTATATATTTTTCAGAAATATCTGCATGTTTAGCTTTTTGTTGTCATTACAGCTTTTATTATATTAAAACTGCAATGGATGTGTGCTACAGAACCTGATTACGGTTGGAAGCTGTCAGGTCGCATACCATAACTTATCTTACATCGGACTAGACAAGCTAGTTCCACAGGTTAAAAAACATGGCCTAGTGCAAAAAAACATATTTATCCAATGTGATACTTGTCATTGCCATTAATCTTCTTTGCTAACTTAACTGATCCATTAATGAGAGAGTTCATCTTTAAAGAAGAATGAAATGCATCTCAACTCAGAATGTATTATATTGTATTTGCAATTTACAATAACTGTTTGTTTGTTTCTTTGTTTGTTTGTTTGGACAGCTCAAGGCCAGTGTAGCGGAGAACAAAGCTGATGTGCTGATTCTGAGGATACCTGTGGAGGACAGGGATGAAGTCAATACCAAAAACTGGAAGGCCAAGTATGTGATCATCCAGGGAAATGAAAACAACCACTTCAGGATTGACACCGACCCCAAAACCAACGAGGGACTACTTTATGTGGTCAAAGTGAGTCAGGAATCTCATTTCAAGTTGTTGTAGGCATAGCACCAATACTCCAGTACAAGATATGACTTTCAAAGGGTGGTCTTTTGAGATGTATTGGTAAATGTATGTGAATTACTGCTTTATACGCGTATTGTGAAAGAAAACCGTGGTCTGCAACACCGACTCGTGAAATCTCTTGAAAAGTTGGACCACTGATGTCATTGGTCCGGGATTTGCGTTCTGCGTTGGTCGAATTTGGAAATACGACAATAATGGCACAATAATGGATATTTTCACAACAATATATAGGAAAATAGCCAAGTGTGATACTTCCACTTTAATACCAAATATGCAGCTGTATTACACTTGAGTGACAGTGTTACCGTTGCCTAACCCTATTCCCAGCCATAAACATTGCAGCACAATCATATCTGTACAAGCCCTGGTTTGAACCAGGATGGGTCAGCAAATAGTCATTTTAGGTTAAGTGACAGTGTGTTGTGCTTATTCAGTCTTGTTAATTGTTCTTTATTATTAAACATGTTATTATTTTCTCAGTGGTTCAATTTGGTGGCAAGGGATGACATTCAACCGCTACGTAAGAAAACAACCTTTTTAGAAAAGTAAAATGATCCGTCCCATTCGGTACCATTGCAGCATTGAAATCCCAACACCAGGGTATAGAATGTTATAGCCACTGAGGACAATGAAGACATCTTCACCAACACCACAGTGTAATCCAAATAAATAATTAGTCTATGTCTCAGTGATTCTGGCTGTTTAAAAACTGCAGCTAAGCTCCCCATAGAGCTGTCTGAAAAATGTGAATTGTTTGTAGTCACATACATGTGTGCAGACGTGTATGATGTTTGCTAATAACATGCATTGGCCAATATCATACACTTGTCCACATACGCATCCCCATTTCTGCAATGGCTTTTAGCGCGTATGTGTGTGTGTCTGCGTCTGCGTGTGCAGCATAGCTCAGCATGCAAATGAGATAACGTTTTTGTCCATCAGTGTGAGGATATGCCACCAGGGTGTTATTGTTAGTCTGTTATTATTAGCAATTCTCCAATGTGCTTGCATGGGCTTGGTGACACATCGGTCACAGACACAGTTTGCATATCCGTGTTGAGTTGACCTCACCTGACCATTTCATATTTCACATCAGTTACATGGAATTTTTATTCTGGTAATAGTTTGCATTCTTGTGATTTGAGTAATTTGGCAGATTTGTTCATTTCGCCAATCTTTTTATTGAGTATTTTATTTGACACATTTATTTGCACACATCCAATTAAACTGTAAACACTCAATAACATTATTAGAACACGTTATTTCAATAGTTGGTGTGCAGAAACCTTTTCATCTGTATGTCACCTTATGCCCCCGCCAGCCTCTGGACTACGAGAAGGGCAAGGTGGTCGCACTGATGGTGTCTGCCCAGAACGAAGTTCCGCTGGTGAACACCTTGACCTCCTGGAACACCCTCCCCGTGGAGGTGAGCGTGGGCGATGTGGACGAGGGTCCCGAGTTTTTCCCTCTCAACAAAGTGATCCGGGTGAAGGAGAACACTCCCTTAGGAACTCTTCTAGGCTCCTACATGGCTCTGGACCCAGAGACGAAGAGCAACGCCGGCATCAGGTATGTTGTGGTGATACATGCATGTGATATGCGGGGCAGGAATGACATAATAGTAACAATCAATAATTCATTGCTTCATATAGTGCTTTTCAAGACCCTCAAAGGGCTTTACATAGTGTGTGTGTGTGTGTGTGTGTGTGTGTGTGTGTGTGTGTGTGTGTGTGTGTGTGTGTGTGTGTGTGTGTGTGTGTGTGTGTGTGTGTGTGTGTGGGGGGGGGGGGTTATGACTCGTCCCCTACCAGTGTGTAGCACCCACCTTGGTGATGCCCGGCTGCCAGTATGTGCCGGAACGCTCACCACACACACACGGTCTATCACAGTGTGTTGTAACATCCATCCCCTGTGAAACAGTGAAAATAGTGCTTTGGATGCTTCTTATGGTTTTGCATATTTAGATTGACAGCAACATAGTTGGTCTTTAATGGTGGAAACGTATTCCTTTGTGTGTGCCTGTGCATGGATTTAGATACTACAAGGTGTCTGACCCTGGCTCCTGGTTGAGTGTGGGCGAGGCCACAGGGGAGCTGAAGGTCACCAACACCATAGACCTGGAGTCTGACCTGGTGACCAATGCAATGTACAACATCACCATCAATGCTGTTGACCTGAGTGAGTGCTTGAAAAGTTGTCTCTTTTACGACATGTGGATTGTAAAAATAATTTACTTTAAAAATATATATATATTTTTGGTTGAGGTTATTACCAGTGGGTATCTGGCATCTTCTTCCAGCACGCTGGTTATAGAAGTTGATCTTGTTTAGAATTGAACATGTCTGTTAGTGCTGTTTAAAGGGAGATTTCAAAGGCGGTTTACATTGAAAACCAGAAATAAATATTTAACAGGCCCATACAATTTTTATTGTAATTGGTTCTGAAAAAACTTGTACGGTTTTATAGTATGTAACCGATAGTAACCCTCACCACTTTTGTGTCTCAGGTTCTAAGTCAGGCATGGGCATGGTTACGCTACTGATTGAGGACACTAATGACAATGTGCCTGAGCTGGTGGATCAGGTTATAGTGCTGTGTGAGGAAGAAGGAAAAAGGGGCATGGTTACCGTGACAGCACACGATGCAGACCTATTGCCTTACTCCACTCCCTACAACTTCCAACTGTCTGGAGAGTCACAGAAGAAATGGAGGCTGAGAGATGCCCAGAGTGAGTACACTGAAATAACACATGATTTACTGTTTTCTTTTAAATTAACTATATGCACTATAAATTATTACACACACACACACACACACACACACACACACACACACACACACACACACACACACACACACACACACACACACACACACACACACACACACACACACACACACACACACACACACACACACACACACACACACACACATTCACTCTGCCTCTGTCCTGGAGTTCTCTTTGTTTTGCTATCATCTCTGAGAAATATCCTTCTCTTGAACTCTTTTAGTCATACCTCTGTTGCCCTGCTAGTTTTCATTTCTTTCGTTTTCACTCTTTTACCTGCTCCAGGTAGTTTTGGTTCTTACTTTCACCGTATAGCTTTCATAAAATGCAAATTATGGTTAGCTCTCATTATCCTGGCCTTTAAACTCCCTTGCAACCACCGCATTTCTCCCATTAGACCAGCAATCAACCACATACTCCACATTCATACAGATTACTGCAAACTCAACAAGAGGAGTCTAGTGTATGCAATGCTGTGTATCCAGCCAGACAGCCTCAGCGGGCTACTTTTTACACTGTTCCCTCGGAGATTCCACCATGTCTAAGCGGAAATTGGCAGTGTTGTTCTGTATATGGGGGGTTTACATCTACGCTGGCGGATGAATCAATGAGGTATGCTTACGCCAGACTTGCATCATCTTGTATGTCTTGCGTCCCTCTGGGGGTTGCCTGGATATATCCACTACTTCTAGAGACCTGTTTCCTCCTCCTCTCCCGGCAGACGTGTCTGTGGTGCTGGAGCAGGCGGTGGACATGCCGCGGGGGAACTACGAGGTGGAAATGCGCATCACGGACCTCCAGGACAAGGGCGGCGTCCAGGTGGTGACCGTGAAAGTGTGTCGGTGCGTGGGGGGACAGTGTGTGGCCGCCAGGAGTTCTGTCGGGATGGGAGCGTGGGGCGTTTTGGCCCTGCTGCTGGCTCTGGCCATGCTTCTCCTGCTCTGTAAGTGGGGCGGAATAACCCGCATGTCTTCGGACAATATGGACACAACTTCCGCTATACGAAAAAGAACAAACACTACTTCACATTCCTGCACACATGGATACGCATACCTCTCTATCGAATGGCCAATGGGCATGTGTTGGCGTGCTCTAAAGTAGCTTCAGGGCAACAGTTGAACTAGAAAGCTAATTATATCCCGATACAAACTAGAAGAATAAAGAATAGAATTAGAATAGAAATATAATTCTCAATTAGAATTGAGAGAGAATGTTATTTTTACAGGTTTGTCCATAGTACGCCCATAATGGTCTGACAGAACATGTTTTTTATGCTTATCTCCTCTGACTTTTAATTGTTTTATATGCCGAATCAATATGAACAAGCAAAACACAATTATTTACATACCAAACATGACAGGTTTAAGGTTTTTGGGTTGGGGGGCTTAAAATAATATAGTAAGAGTATTGATTGATAGATTTATGGTAGTTATTAAGGGTGCTACTCAATAAATGTTTATTATCCACTACATATACTATACACGTATTCCAAAAGGTCTAAAACACAGGTTCGGGGGACCTTTTACAGCTAGTATATATATATTTACTGCATCACCACTCACTGTTCCTCTCTACCATGTAGGCCTCCTCTTTGTGTTTGCCTGCAACGCAAGGGGAGAGAAGATGTACACAGATGATTTCAGCGGAGGCATGCTTCTGCACTCCAACACAGAAGCTCCAGGCGAGGAAGTGGTGAGCATGCATCTTATCCCAAAGGCACAGCATTTAGAACTGGCTAAACAAGATAAACAATATTAGCCATGGATGGATACTTGCAGCGCATCCAACGACCCATGAACATCTAGGATATTTGTCTATGTTTCTAGATGTGTTGTTAGTGGGCTCGTCCCCGGCCACTTTCTATTTTTCTTTTTTAAATGCAGGCATCCGGGAGACGCTACACTTTCATTTAGGGGTGGGGTTTTATTACTGTTCAGGCTTTCGCTATCTCCACATGCTACAATCAGAACGGGGCTGTTGTAGTTGACAACTGAACGGTATAAGGAACATTTATCTAACATAGCATATACATTTTTCATGTATAAATGGACATTGGATGTAGATGGATTGTTTTTATTTATGTCTTGTCGGGAAAAGAATTCAGGATTTTGCAGAAAAACAACATTATCACAAGAGCTCTCACCATCTGTATGCAAAAACATGTCTTCTCTTTTCCTCAATAGAAATCAGCAAATCTGCTCATGATTCCTTCTATGGGGGGGATGGATTTGATGGACAACTCTGCCAAGGGGACGGGGCTACTGGACCAAAACCAGAACATGTCACCGGGTGACATGAATGGGATGAGTCAGACCATGGGCCAGCAGAACATGTACCAGTCCAGTCGCCGGGACTTCATGTCTAACTCATTGCATCATCAGAACAGTTTCTACACCTCAGGGGGACAGTACCGGGGCAGCGCCAACTACTCTGACTCGCTGTACCAAAAGCAGGCTAACTTCTCCCACTTCAACACCTGGGACACCAACAAGCTGTACCTGGACGAGGTATTTCTCTACCTTCTTTGTTTAAATTCAACAAGAACAACCACGAGAGCCAAAACAGCGGTTGACTGCTTAAAGCAAGGGAAGACAATTTATTTTAGAAGCTTATTTTGTCATATTTGTTGAAAGTCTCTTTACATCCCGAAAGCAATCACTAAATTGCTAGTCACGTGTTTTGGGGAGTGGCTTAGGAGGGAGGCCTGGAGGGAGGGGTGGGATTTTCTTCAGTTGGATCCTTTCAAAATCTAGTTTACTATGGCTGGTTTCTCCAAATTGCCTACACTAGCTTTCAGGTTAACAACAGCAGATTTGAGTTGCTGAAATATCTTGTTAAGATCTTCCTATCTGTGTATGGTTTTCTACCTTAAAGGTTCAGTGTAAAGAATTAAGTAGCAACTAGCCGTGAGGTTGCAGATTGCGACCAACTGAATACCCACCCACCCTTTCCAATGACTACGGTGGCCTGTTCTGGCCTGTATTGTCTAAGGTGTCAGTAGGTATTTTGTTTTTTGGCGAAACAGGGGCATTCATTTTAATCACACCAAAATCGACGGCTCTAGCTTGCGAATGAATCAGTTTAACCAATCAAAATCTGGTATCTTTGTCATTGTCCCCACGGTCACTGTACATGTTGTAGGACATGGCGGTCCTACAACTGCCAGGTACTAAAAATACTATTTAAGTTTCTCACCCCACAGTCATCTTATTAAATCCATAGTTGTAAACTACATTCGTAGTTCTATATAATTATCGCCATCTGTTATATGCATTGATCATTAATCTAGCAGGCGGCGCTACAATCCAATGTTTACTTGCACCGCGGTACGTGAGTATAGATTGCTTTTGATAGCATGATGGTGTGCAGTTGTATCGCAACAGTTTAGTTTTAGCTGCCAACTTCCTCCGAAAGAGTGATGGCTGTTTCCCTGTTTAAGTTATCAAACAGGGAAACAACCAAAAAACGAATGTCTCCAAAACATGGATGTATTAAAGAAGGCACACCCATTTATCATAATCCCCCTTATTCTGAACTTCCATTCGCTACACAATTTTTACAAAACGTTGTTAAACCGGTTATTTTTTGTGAAAGGACGGCGCTTGTCTTCACTGGCTATATGAGGCGCGTCCAAGAGAGGGTTAAGCTTCTCGGACACTTGCATATAACGCCACGGTGTGTGTGGATGTGTGGAGCTCCGTCTGGTCAGCGGTTTATTTTAATGTCCATGTTCGATAGTAGTCTGGGAACCAGATGAATCTCGTGAGCTCATGTTTAATTTGCTCTGCAGATAAGGTCTGGCTCCCCACAAAATGTTCTGCCCGGTACGAGATAGCGCCACCAATCACTACCGCTTATCTAATATAAGGCGGGATAAATACGATGACGGTGCTCATTAAAGCGCTACTACACGGCGACGGTACTAAAATAGAATTACAAATGGGTCATACCCATGGGGATAACAAGCCCAAAACGCGTTGTCTCTAGAGCCGTTTGTCCATTCTGGGCTACTGTTCAAACATAGCGTGCTACTGTTCAAACAAAGCCAAATGCTTTGCAGCCATGAAGTGTTTTCATCATAGCAATATTTACTAAATTGATATACACTATGTGGAAAAAAATTATCCTAATGGTGACTGGTCGTCCTCCATGGAGGATGACCCACTCCCTATGTAAATAAAAAGGCATCCTTCTAAGGCTACAAAAACCCGATTTTCATGGCATTATGCACCAATCAAAACATACTTACGATATTATATTCCATTTTCCATTCCAAGTCCATTCTGCTAGATGCCACTAAATTCTACACATTTTACCCTTTAATCTTAATCTAATTTATTTTACAAAGCATCTATAAATACCCCATTAGAAAAAAGGCAGTAAAGCATGCAGGAATAAGACACATTTCACTTTATGTGTGTGTGTACACTACACATACACGTTTGTACATTTTGTTAATGTATGCAAAGTAAACATTGTCACTCCGTCCTGCCCTGCAGAAGCTGGACTACTTTGGTGGGGAGATGGAGGTGTGTCACACACTCGACTTACCTCACCCTTACCAGTATGAGGGCGAAGGATCGGCCGCTGGGTCGGTGGGCTGTTGCAGCGAAATGGGCGACCAAGATGGCCTGGACTTCCTTGACTCGCTTGGGCCAAAGTTTAAGACGCTGGCCAACATCTGCCTCAACAAAGAGGACAGGGAATGACTGACCTCCGAGCATTAAAAATCGTTATCGTTGCAGAAAAAGGAAATTAATCTGTGTGATGTTTGTACTAAAGAACAATTAGGTGTATTGACTTAAAGGTGCAGCAGGTTAAGGTATAAGAGCTATCATTTGAGTGTAATTTGTTAGAAATGCCTTTGTTGTCTGTCAGCTATTAGTTTGTGCTCCGTGAGAATATCTGTTCCAGTTGACTGAGACTGCTTCTGTATGAGACCATTTAGATAAATTTCTGACCAATCAGGGCATCTCTTCCCTGACTGGTTTGGGAATCCATCTTGCCTGTTAATCACAAAAGCATGAATGCAATACTTCAGATATTGAAGTCATTGTGTGTTGGTTGTATGTATGTTTTATGATGATAGCGAGTGACTGAAGAACTATAACTTTTGTAGATTATGTGATAACATAAAATACAAGCCATCTCGCAAAATCATCCTGAATGTAAGAAATTAGTTCATTCATAACAGACTACAAACAGAAAAAGCACAGTTTCTCTTTGGTTTGTTAATTTGCCTCTGTTTTGATTATACACTGTAAAGCTGTAAACATGGGAATTTTAATCAGGAATATTAATACATATTTTCAGGATTAATTCGCTTTTGCAACAAGTAGATATGTCATTGTCTGAAAATCCAGATTAAAATAACTTTTTTATTAAACGAACCCATTGTATTAATGCCCACATGAGTGGTTAATAAAGCTATAATGTTTTTGACAATTTTCAATCAGTGTTCTTCAATTGAATGAATTTACAGTTCCCGTCAAAGTAATGCAGGTCAGAATAAGATTGTCACAATGCAAATCAGAGATTTCAGCACATCAACACACATTATTTATTAAGCTAAATAACTTGATGCCTCCTGCTGGTGGGAAAGAACACTTTATAAAGTGGAGGTATTTCTTTGTTTTAGTGGTGCCAGGAAATACGTGGGCCTCTGGCAGGGGGGGAGGGGAGGGGGGGGGGGGAGGAGAACAACTCCAATCAAGGCTCGTTGAAAAACGAAACATCCTTTTCTTTTCGTGGGCCGTACACTGTATTGCCAAAAGGTTCGGGACGCCTGCCTTTACATGCACATACGAAGGTTAATGACATCCCATTCTTAATCCGTAGGGTTTAATATGGAGTCTGCCCACCCTTTGCAGCTGTAACAGCTTCAACTCTTCTGGGAAGGCTTTCCACAGGGTTTGAGGGGCGTGTCTATGGGATTCTTTTTTTTACAATTCTTCTTGAAGCGCATGTGTGAGGTCAGGCAGGTTGAGGAGTGTGTTTATGGGAATTGTTGACCATTCTTCTGGAAGCGCATGTGTGAGGTCAGGCACAGATGTTGGACGAGCGCTCTGTGATTCTGCGTGGCCTACCACTTCGTGGCTGAGTTTCTGTTGTTCCCGATTGCTTCCACTTTGTTATAACACCACTAATAGTTGACCGCGGGATATTTAGTAGTGAGGAGATTTCACGAATGGACTTATTGCACAGGTGGCAACCTACCATGGTACCACGCTTGAATTCACTGAGCTCCTGAGGGCGACCCATTCTTTTCACGCATGTTTGCTGAAGCAGTGTGCATGCCTAGGTGCTTGATTTTATACACCTGTGGCCATGGCAGTGTTTGGAACACCTGGATTCAATGATTCGGAGGGGTGTCCAAATGCTTTTGGCAATATAGTGTATATTGTTGTAGCAAATTAGATGACTGGTGGCTGGCTCGAATAAAAGGCCAAGACAAAATGGATATCCGTAGTTGATTTATTTCATGCGCTGCGGCACATGAAAGACACAGTTTCAAAGGCAACTCCACGCAGAGCAGAGCTCTCGAGAAAAAGCGCCCCGAATAGAGGAGGGGAGCCCTTTTTTGTAGAGTGGGGCAAACAACATCTCAGAAATGACACTAGACGGCGCCATTTACTATCTACAACGGGTTCAACGCACAGTTAAAGCCGGACACCTGGTCTGGGGAGAGGAGATGCAGTCAAGAACTGATACATTGTTTGGGAGAGGAGCTTGCTCAGGAGTTTCTCACATGAGAACAGAGCACAATGCAGGAATACAGGAAAAACAGACAGCTGTGGGGAGGTAGATAGTTGAAAAGACAGCTAGGCCACTATAGTGTGCACATTAAAACTAATTAGTTTAAGCGAGCTGACCTCGGAATGGGGCCTTGAGTCATTTTCCATCACATCGGCTTTGTTGATCATCGCATTCGTTTGATTTTTTGTTCACTATAAGCCATTACGTTCGTCCTTTATGACAGTTGGTAAGACGGTTAGCATTATTAATATGTATTTTTTTACTCACATCGTTTTGCTAAGAGATTGCCAAAGCTCCGACCTCTTTAATTAGAGAATAATTAAAAAATGCATATATCCAGCTATACAATTACGAAGGTGAGAAACTTAAACATTCAATATTAAATGAACTACCTCAGTTCACAGGAACTTTTAATTAATTAAGCATTCCTGATGAAGGCTATCAGTTGGGAGTATGTCATATTTCTTCATGTCTGACAGTTTTGATCAAATACAACAATGACATAAGTAAAAAACCATGGCATGTCTCGTAATTTTTTTTTATAGTGAACATATATTTGCATTGACCTAAGCACTCTTGTATGACCTTAGGTACTGAAACCTGGTCCAGTTGGCTAAACGACCATAACCATGTCAGCCAAGGATGTCAGAAGGAAGAATAAGGTAACCGAAAGGCAATATTGATTCATCAGTCTGTTGTGGATAAACACCTCATTGTGATCAGACCTCAATCATATGTTAGCGGCCGCAATATGAAAGTGTCTTTATAAGAGTCATGTACACCCATTGTCTCTCTGAGGATTGTTGGTAAATGCTGCCAGTGTCTTCCCATGAGCATGCTCCATTAAGCCAAATGCTTTGCAGCCATGAAGTGTTTTCATCATAGCAATATTTACTAAATTGATATACACTTTGCGGAAAAAATGTATCCTAATGGTGACTGGTCTTCCAACCACCGCGAGTCACCTATAAACCGTTAATTGAACTACACGTTAGTCACTTCTGCCAGGGCTTGAAAAACAGTTTGACATAAATCCCAGTAAGGCCCTCTGTCTGGAGCAGACAAGTACACACTTACATCACACAGGCACACACAAACGCACATGTAAATGTTGATTCTCAAATGTAATTGTAGGATGGTTGCATGGCTAGATTATTGTTACCCTTGCAAAGTGTCTTCACAATGAATAGCTATATAGTATTGTAGTCTGTAGTCTGCTTCAACAAATCCTTCAATAAGAGAAAGGCAAGACAATGATGCAGTTCTTGAAAAGATGGGTCTTCAGCCTCTTGTTTAGGGTTTTAAGAGATTAAACAGTACAACAGCAGAGAAAAGATAACAGCTTCATCATAATTCTAGGAATCTTTCTGTGGCAGTACTCCCATGCACCACAATAGCATAAAGCAGATTTACTGACATGCCAGGCAAAAGTAATTGCTTTAATCAGCACAATCGCATCGCCTCCAGAGGAATCTCACTGCCTCTTCTTGGTGGAGCGAAGTGGAACCATTCATCTCCCTTCGTTTGGGGGCCCTGGGCTATAGGCTGGGCTGGGCCACAGTTGAGGGAAACGGGAAGTCAAAATTGAAATGGGAAAGTGGCAATGAGTGCTGGGATAATTAACTGATTATGATGTAGGGGAATAAAGCATTTAGATCTCGACATTATTATAACAGCTGTTCCTAATTAATTGCATCCTTGGGAGAAGTTTGTATTGTCAGTGGAGAAAACATGAATGCATGCACACATCCGCACACAGGCTCACGGAATCCCATAGCATACACAATTAGCAACTAAATAAAGAGTGGGAAATGCTATGCTCTTCCCCTTCCTGGAAGAAAATGTATTACAGACAATGTTACACGTGTAACATTTATGTCTTGAGACATATCATGTTTAAGTTGAAAAGAAAAACATCTGGCTACGTTCAAGCACAAAGAGCAACCATTCATTCAGGACATGGACAAAGCATTGTCATAGTTACTCCATTAGGTATACAGAATATCTACAAAAACATGTTTTTTGTTTGTTTTAGTAGTAGTTAGTTAGTTCAGTTAGTTTAGTTATCAGATGACTACAGTGGCCTGTTTTCGTGTGAATCTGTCAACAGATAAGCAATGTGTCATAGACTAGGTTATGCGTCCTTGTGAATGCGTCTTTGTTCATGCCCAATTGTCAGGAATCTCGATCGGGAACAAACTGCAGACAAGACATTCCGAAACGTCTTTAATATAAATTGTATTCATCCAAGCTGCCGCGCTTGAGGGCTTTGATTAGTAGTACGGTGTAATTAATATGAATGGAATACCTACGCACTGGTCCTATAATGACCCACCGAGCTCACCTGTAAGTGGGTCGCTTTTATGATGACCAATCAGCGATCACCACTGATAAAAACACAGCAGATACAGCTCCGGTATGCTCAATGATGTAAGCTAAGTTATCTTTATCCTTCCCATTACAACTCATAACATTATGATATGCACAATGTGTGACAACTACATTAGATGGCCAAAATGTTTTTAGTGAAAGTATTACTGTGTACTATGAGCTGTAAGCTCCTGGTAAGGTCACCCAAGGCCTACTCATTTGGGGTGAAGAGCCAATCCAAGAGGGCTGGAGGGTGTGTTCCAACTACCAGGGCATCCTCAGTGATCAAGAAAGAAGAGGAGCAAGACAAAGGCAAATGGCCTTAAATAAGTAGTCCATTATAATTGTTGCCATGCAGTTAGAGAATCAAAAGAGATAAACAGAGTTTGTGGGCTGAATTTATTTGATTTAAATAAACATAATTTAGATCTACAAATTCTATTTGCACAATGGTAAATGCCAGGTTTTCAAGTCAGGCATTGCTCTGTGTGTAGAAATCAATGAGGTCACTCTAGCTAGAAGAAAGAGGCTGCTCGGCTAACAGAAACAAAATACCAATTCATAAAGGCGTATTGATTTTGCGGCTGCAATTTAGGTCGGCATGGTCAGAGTAGGTCCTGTGAGGGTGCTTTCTATGGAATCTGTTATTCTAAAGGAGGGGGTTACACCATGTGCCATAGGTTGAGAGGGATTGGGGTATGTGTTATTTATTCATAGAGAATGCAATTTGTTTAAATGTAATCGTCGTGTATGGTTGCTCTATGGCTAATTAATACCGTATGTCAGGTTTGTTTGCTGCAACATTGTCTACCTGAAATAATAGCCCTATTTTCAATTCATGTCTCACTTGTTTTAAAGGGACCTTTTTAACACCCATTTTCTCAACAACAACAATTCAAATACTAATGATCAATAACGAACCCCTTTATTTTGTCGGTTCATAAGAACTTAATGGATTATTAGCAAACTAGTTGGGGATGAAGGTGATTGTGTGTGGCATAGTAGTGCAGTAAACGTGAGGCACTAACTCAGTTGTTGCTGAAGATGATTTATGAGAAGAAATACTATGATGATTGTTAGGACCAAAGCAACAGTAGAGCTTTAACTTGTTTGAACTGACTTTTTGATAACCAGTTCAGTCTTCTTCTAGACTGTCAATACTGTAGTAAGCAGGAGGCTTTTGGTCAATTAATACATGTCAACAATAACAAGAACTATACAAGCCTTTCCTTTTACATAATCCCTTACAAAAACACATACTATACCCTTTCATAACTTCTTTCCATTGTCTCTGTTGTCAAAACAAAGTGCTCTCTCAAGGCAAAAGTACAGCCCCAGCATAACCTGAGCTTTCAGCCTGGATGTACCTTGTATGTCCATGTTTTCTTATGCCTGTGTGTGTTCTCATGTGATAAGGCTTAACACTGCTATTGTGTAAAGTCCATTACATTACTCGAGCTGTGAAAATAGGCTGTAGTATTCTATAAAACTCATGCTCCCACTGCCACAGGATACTGCATTTCCTTTGCCACCAGATGTCTCCCTTGCTTCATTCACTACTGATATTCCCTCACTTGATTAGTGGTCATGTGTTTGACCCGTTAGGTGTGTGGACCACATTAGCCACTACACCAGGGGTGGGCAACAATCGGCCGGCAGGCATCTCCTGCCACCTCAGCAGTATTATTTGACCATTATTTTATATGGCAAATATAGAAAACACATTTAATTTTTTGGCAAATGTGTCCGAAAATGACTTCAAAATTACGTGCATCATATTTTCAATCTAGGCCTATATAATATTTTGATTCTAAGCCTTATAAGGAGAAAGGCATGTACTGGCCTTTAAGGTGCCAGTAGGTACTTCCAAAGTGATGTCATCCTCTAGGACAGCATAGATTAGCCAAGTTTCAAGTGATGAGGTTCCTTCATAGCTTTATAATTGTATTGACTTATTTAGACTGTAAAACTATAGGACATAGCTTACAAGTAAGATAGTGTATAGTGTATGCGCCCTCTCTAGAGGAGTTTGTCTGTTACTGGCTACTGTAGAAGCATGGCGGTGCAACATGGCGGGCTCCGTGGAAGAGGACCAGCTCACTATGTAGATATAAAGGGCTCATTCTTAGGTAACGAAAACATAGCAATTCTTATTTTAATGTGATTATGCACTAATTAAAACATAATGATATATATGAATATTATATACCATTTCTGCCAAGTCCGTTCCACTAGATGCCACTAAATTCTACCCACTGCATCTTTAACGAAGCAAAACACACAGAGAATGAATCATGGCTGTATTTTTTTTACGCTTGCTTCAAAGATGACTCAAGTTTATTTTGGAATGGACTTTACCCTACAAACGTAAGTAAAATGAAAACTATACTAAATTGTAATTAAAATGTCCAATGGATTTTCTGCCTCCATTTATGTTCTGGCCACCTTAAGGCTCAGAAAGAAATGGCCCGGAGCCCGACTTACTTGCCGACCCCGCCACAACTACATTCTGCCCCCCCCCCCCCCCCCCATTATGTAATAGCTGTTCTGATAATAATCATTATCTCCAGAAAGTGGGAAAGTGAACTGTCTCCATGCAGTTCTTACTAATGCACCCATTAATCTCCTATCAGGTATACTCTCCTTGAAGAAAACCTCCGCTACTTCCGTTCTCTAGAAGCAGACAATATGCGGCCATACTTGGGTGGGGTTCTTCTTTGTTGGTTAGAAGGTTGGAGGTAAAGTGCATTGACGATAGAGGACTTCATTAATAACAGTCAAGGACCTCTCCCCATGGTGTCACTTACTTTGAAGTCACTAATGGGAAGCCAGAATCATTGTGAATACCTTATTATAACCGTCATGGTTTAACCAAATGTGAACAGACTGATGTGGTTTAGTAACGTGAATCATTAGAAACATTTTCATGGCATTCACCGGCAGGACAGTACCACAATGTTAATCTTTACAAATACTTAAAAAGAAAGATAAATATATCATCTATAATACATGTTTAGTGACATAATGTAAACCAATGAAACAGCAATGATATAAACGATTGCTGCAGGCATGAGTTGAGTTTACTCAAACATAAGCTACTATGCACCAGGTCAGAGCATAAATTGTCATAGTAAATTAACTGAATTTAATTTGATATTTTTGCTTGGAACCACAACTTAAATCCTGCTCTGAAATAAGCCTGTGTTCTGCAACAAATCTATCTTCATACAAAAATGATAAAAAATCCAGGCCCCTAACGTGTTTGCTGTTTAGCAGTACTATTTTACTGTTACTGCTGTCCTGTTGTCCTTACTGTTGTAAAAATGTATTCTTTGCTTTTTTCACTGCAGTCCTCAATTATTTGAAATTATGAATATCTCTGACTTTCCCTGTCTTATTTTCTTTTGACACAGTGACAATTATATATTTTTTCCTGTACTTGGAAGAACTCCCAAAAAAATTTGCAATTGTGATCCTGTTCATGCATTAATGTGTCAATAATACATTAAGAACGGTGACACCAACAGCTAAAATACTAGATCTAACATAAGCGTTGGCTAATCTACTTACTAACGGAGGTGTGTAGCCATCTTCTGTGGCCAATATCACCCTTACTGCCTCCATTCAATTATGGAGCACTTACATGCACTTACAAAGCCTATACCACAAAGCCTAAAACCCAGTTACCACCAACCAGACAGACAAAGCAAATTATAGTACAACACACAGGAATTAAAAAAAATTGAAATAAATTCCATTGTCTACTTCTAGACCATGTTCTTATAATGTTCATCTCAGGAACCAAAATGGAAATATACTATTAATAAAGGTTACTTTATGAACACTGCATGTGAGGAATAACAACATTTAAAAATTTCAGTACCATTCATTTAATATATAAATACAAATCTGAATGGTGATTTATAAATTATGAACAGAGATCTGCAAGGAAGGGTTTTCTCAGAGGAAATAAATTTTGTATAAAAAGCAAGAGCATCTGATTGGCTGGAGCTTTTTTTGAACAATTTAAGGCTGCGACCATATTTGGAGATCAATCGCTGCCTAGCCAAGGCCAGACTGATATTCATTGCGAAACGCAAACTTGAATATCTGGTTGGTCTCGAGGCTCCAATTCTTAGGTCATACTCAGCATTTAGTCTTCTGCGGTATAAGTCTTTCAAGTAAGTAATGGTGGAAATCTCTTACCCACAAAGTGCCTAACTGATCTAAAACATCAACTGTATCTTCCGTAAAGATGGAGAACTCTGTGCGCTGCAGTTGGGATGCCCAGAACTGTGTTAGTGTGCTGTATCAGAACGCTGCTGGCAGGCTTTCCTAACTTAGAGTGTGAGTGAGCCCTGTGTCAGTGCAAGCTAAGGCTTTGAATGGATACAGGATCCACTGAGGTTTATTGCCTTGATGGTCAGGAAAGTAGTGCTCATAATTATAATTTAGGTGAGTCATATGTTCAGCAATGTCCCCCGTCAACATTTATTTGAGGGAAATGTTCATCTCTTCCTCCTAACCACACAGAACAGAACGCATGCCATGAGCCCCTGAGTTTAGCTGGGACTTCCAAAAGCCCAGGCAAGCTGCTCAATCTTCAGTATTGTGGATATCTTACCCTGGAGAGCTGTGTTTAGCTCATTGAGCGTCTTAAAGATATCCACTTAGTAGGCTAGACTTCCCAGCCACAGCTCATCATGAAAGAGGTTCACAAGGTCACTGTTCTTTTTCATAAGGGAGACCTTATCCTACGATGTTGCAGACAGATGCACACAAAGGTTAAAGCAGGATTGTTGTATTTTAAGATATACCCTGGGTTATAACTTCAAAGAAAGTAGAATGCACGATGGCATATACATTGACACAAACTGTACATTGTGGGTTCTTGGTTGACTGACAGCTTGTCACTGGGTTGTAGAAGCCATGGCTTTACCAGGAACCTAACTGGCCTGTACTTCGTTAAGTAACATTGCCAGCCTACACACACACACCCATGCACACACACACATACATTCGCTGTGGCTGGTAGGCAGTGGGCGTAATGAGTGCTGACAGAAGCCATGTGTGGGAGGAAGAGATGCTAATTGAGGTGGAGCCACTGATTGCCAGCATTGCAGAGGAAGAGCTGTGCAGAGGCCGTGTGACAACGATGATAGACAACTAACTGCACTGCCACGGCAACGCCAGCATGACTAGGAAAAATGCTCTGAATAAATGTGGATGGTTTTCACTCAAACATGAGTTTTATTTTATGTTTTGTAGTTATGCTATTAACATAATGATGACAACTGCTATTTCTATAGCCCATTACAGTCCATTATATGCATTATATGCAATTACATTGCAAGATCAAATGTACAATTATTCTTTCTTTCTTTATTTATATATATCTATATCTCTGTGGTCTGTTTGTCTTACATTTGTGCCATTGTTCATTGTTATAAATTCTAGATTTTCAAATGTTTTCCTCAACCAGTCATGGAGGAAAAGGAGCTTGGGATTTCTTCAACATGTGGAAATGAATGGACTTCTTGTGAACTGCGCAACCAGTATGTACAAGTCATTATAATTTATTTATAATATTTTACATCCAATGGACTTTGAACTATAGAGGACCATGCTACAGATTTTCCCATGTAAATAGTTAATTAATGTTTCATCAGTCTCAAGGCTTGTTACACCACATCCAAAGTTTTGATCTGCGTGGGCACATTGCATTACAAAAAAGAGTTCAGCTGTAAGTCTAAACAAATAATAATAGTTTTTAGCTACATACTTTATCCCCAAAATGGGATGTAAGCCGGCAGGTTGCTCAAATTGATTCGTGCAATTAAAGTAAAATAGATAAAGTGCTGAAAATTTGCTAGTTAAAGTTAAGTGAAAGCTAAATTGAACAGTTCTTGAAACTTTAAATTCATTATCCTATATAATCAGAAAAAAAAATCATCACAAAATTAAAGGTTGAATTAGAGTAGTGATGATTCCACTAAGCTTTTTATTTTCAGTACCCTGTACACCTTGCACACCTCAGGGTTGGTTGACCCCTTATAAGCCAAGTGTTCCCCTCTTTTAGCCGAGAACCAGGAAGAGGCAGTAGCACAGCACTGTAACCTCGTTTAATTCCTGAAAGAGTAATAATGTGCTGCTTAAGCAGAATGCAGAGCGCTAGTAAAAGACATTAACGAAGAGGGGAAGGCTATGAGACAGACTCATATCCATTCATGTTGTGGTGTCTCACTCTGGGTGTTGAATGCTAAGGGGCTAATTCACATTGCTTTTAGAGCAGAATTATCATGCCCCGACCAATGCTGGAGGCACAGCTTGCATGCAAATCCAATTTAGCAATCTGCCTACAAGCAGCGGGAGTATAACAATTACTTTCAAGAGAAAGTAAATATTAGGTGACTCTTTATTTTTAAATGATAATTTTAAGTGTGCCGTAGGGCATGCTTTACAAATAAATAAATAAAAAACAAATGAGACGTATGTCACAAAGCAGCTCCGGTAAGTGACAAAAAGGGAGTTCACGGATGTGAAATTATCAAAAGGCCTTTATTATCTCCTTATCTTAAATGGCAAATATAACATGCAGGAATTTGTACAAATGCATAAGTAATGAGGCAATTTATGGGTGAGTAGAGTGTAGGGTGTATGAATGTTGAATTGAAGACACACTATCAGTAACTCAGTTGGTGGATTCTTGAAAACACAAAGAACAAATGAGAGCACAAACCAACAGGATAGAGCATAATAGTCAGAGAGAAACTGACACAAACTAAATTGCTTAAAGGGTAGCTAAACCCCCAAATCACCTTTTCCAGTTGAAAATGGTTCCATTTGGGTCTCGCAAACATTAATTGACAAAAATTTGTAAATTGTTAAACGGGGCAGATTCTCTGTGAAGTTTGCTACTTCCGGCAAAAAATGCTTTTTAAGAGTGAGTTTTTCTACCATTCAAAGTTTCAAACATTTGACAGTTTTAAACTCGTAGGCAGAGGTTCTCCTGCTAAAACCGAGGTTTACTTTCCCTTTAAATCAACCACTCTGCCCATTGGCCAATCTATTAGGACAGGTAGATGACAGAGAGGGAAAGATCGTCATCATCCAGCACCTACATAGTATGTCATTTAACATCTACAAACATGCAGGCGTATGAACATGTTGCAACATGCAATGCAATAATCGAATGACATTTCAAGTGTGACGGGTGTACTGTCATGGCAAATAGTGTGAAATTATTTATCTGCAGGTTTTTTTTTCCACCACACCACTGCCTGGTGATTTAGTAGTTTATGCATTCCTTTTTTTTTAACCCTTTTTAATACACATTTCTTGTTTGTTGAGTTTATAGCATAAGATGGCCTTTCAATTAATTTTGATTTGCAGGCAGCTTTGCCAATATTGTCAAACTGAGGCTGGGATTCATTTAGTGCAAACAATCAAAATTGATAAAGTTGTTTTTCTGCCCTGGGTTTATCTAACCACTAACAACATAACACAGTTTACACCAGTTTCTTAAAGAGCCAGGGAACCCCAAACCGTTTTTTTGGTTTCAAACGTTGTTGTTACACACTCCTGCTGTGTGCTCCCTTTGTTTTGTCTCCCTCTACCTGTCTCTTGTTTTGTCTCCCTCTACCTGTCTCTTGTTTTGTCTCCCTCTACCTGTCTCTCTCTCTGGGTCCGCCCAGGTAGCTGCAGCTGACAATCACATGATCTGGGCGGGCCTAGAAAGCCAAGTGGAGGTAAGCACGTGGGGTTGATAGCTGGTGTCGACCCAGGGCTGTTGGTTCTGTGTGTTATGTTGTTAAGGGAAGAAGGTCGGGAGTCCTGTTATCGCGGCTTTATTTCTCAGTTTAGACTTTTGTTTGGTTTTGATCGTTTAGGAGATCCAAGCCTACGGCCCATTGCGTGGTTGGTTCAGTGTCTCTTCCTCTTATGCTTTGTTTAAGATCTGCGGATCTCCCGACCTCAGTAGGGTATGTTCGTTTGAAATTAGGTTTGTTGTTTATAAACCGTGTTTTCAACCCTTCTTTTGGTAAAAGTTGTAATATGTTGCGGCCTTATGAACGAGCCTTTATTGGGGCCGTAACAGGTCATATGTCTTATAAGATCGTCAACATAGTAATCTATGCCATTTTATCATTGTTACTGATATAAGACCTCCCCCCCCCCCCCCCAAAAAAAGGGGGGGGGGGTCAAATCCTATGTTTTTCCCATTCTCCCAAAAACACACGAAGGGGCACCGGTGGCGCGGTGTGTGTGTGTGTGTGTGTGTGTGGATGTGTGGAGCTCCGTCTGAGCAGCGGTTTAATTTAATTTCCGCGTCCGAGTGGGGGTTAGGCTTCCCGGACACCTATAGTATAACGCTACGGTGTGCGGCGCAGTTCATGTACAACATCGCTCATTATAACGCTCATACACAACGACGGTACTGAAAAAGTAACACAAAGTTGGCGTGGGTCATAACCATAGGGAGACACGCCCCCCTTTCCTCAAACTCTCAGCCCAAAATAGATTTTTGTTGTATCTCATAGTGTTTGAATTCCCGCTGTAACAGTTGGGTTCATTGGCTCTTTAATAATAAGGGATGGCAACTGTTGTGAAATACCCGGGGATAGGAGGCTCAATCTAGCAGCCAGCACAGCCATTATTGAGCTAATGGTCTTGATTAGCCAGGCAGTGAGTCAATGCCTAGTGTGCCCTGATAAAGAGCAACGCCCGACGCTCTGTGTCTAGCTAACTGGCTTCTGGGGTTGAGGGCAGCAGGCTGGCTGGACACGGTGGTGCAGATTGAGGGACAGGTGACCGTTATGGACATGAGGTATGCATTTTGATGAGCACTTTTGGTCTTGTCTAAAATGCCACTCAATGTCATTGAAAGCCTATGCGATCATCTCCATTCACTTCCATGTGTCCATTCTGCCTGCCCCCTGTTTTCCACTTAGATGTGCTTGTCTTTGTCTGGACTATTGGCTCCACACAGGCTGGCACGGCAACATTTGGTGTGTGTGTGTGTGTGTGTGTGTGTGTGTGTGTGTGTGTGTGTGTGTGTGTGTGTGTGTGTGCGTGTGCTATTATTTATTGTGTCCCAGGCTCAGTGTGCATGCTGTTTTTGTGGGGATAACTGGTACATAAGCATAAGACTATCTGTCTGCCAGTGATTGATGGCTGGCCTTTGTCCCCACTTACTCATTGTTTTTGCTTTCTTCTCCCTGCCCTCTTCCAAGCTAAGAAAAAACATGCCAGTCAACTCACTCAGTTTCACTGGCTAATGTTAGCTCAAGTAATGTTGTGCTACGGCTTTCTGACTGCCCTGCTGTTGTTAAGGTTGATCCAGCACATCTCTTGGACCTGGGCCATGCCTGAGCAAGCAGTATCCAATGAGATGGCTATACATCCTCCCTAATCTTTTTGAGTTCTTATTTTCCCTTAATTACTTCCTTGAGTTCTATTGTTTGGGTATTAATTATTTGCAATAGTGTTTGTTTACCTTGTATTCGAGTACTATTCACTTCTGATTTGCTTACTTTGTTATTTGCTTATTGACCTGTTTCTAGTTATCAATATAATTATATTATAATGAATATAATTATTCATTATATTGCTAAGGTAAGTGGCTTTGCAAGAGAACTGTAGAGTTAAGGGTTGCATGGTAGATTCAAACACAGAACGGGCCATATATATTTACGCACGCACGCACGCACGCACGCACGCACGCACGCACTCACACGCACGCACGCACGCACGCACGCACTCACACGCACACACGCACACACACACACACACACCAGCAATGTTCCATTGTTTGTGCACTGTACATATTCGACCATCAAGTTTAAAGGCAAGTGTGGGCATTGCTTGGTGAATTCTCCTTAAATAACTAGAGGCTGGAAACGTCTCCTAATAGTGGGACCCCTAAATGTAGCAACATTAATACATGAATACATCATTAGGTAAAACATTTGTCAGTAGTTCTGATGTCTATCTTGTCTGTCTAAAAGTATACATTAAGATATTGTAAAGTTGTAATAGTAGACAGTCAGTTGCCAAGTATATATTCATTAACTGGCCATGAATTATATTTCAACATTGTTTAGAAAATGTACATTGTACTCTAAAAAAGGAATCAAGGAGAAGCCAACATTTTTCCCTGCCTCTATTGCATAGTCTCTCTCATGCACACTGACTATATAAGAGAACCACAGTGTTTACTATTCAGAATAATGGGATGTCCTTTGCTGACTTCTAGATAGCTGTGCAGTTCAAATGGACATATAGTAGTCTTTTCACCTATCAAAAAGTAGCTAATCTTCTTGTGTCTATATTTCATTCTGCCCTATGCTTACAAGTGTGATTGTGTTCCTCTGCATGGGCAATATTCTTTGGTTTTCGGTAAAGCTCTAGTGGTTACCACCTAAGACTGTCCTGTTGTCTGGGTGTTGACAGAAATCTCGAGTTTCCATCCAGCCAGCTCTCTGTGGCAGTCTACCCTGCTACACGCCACCCAAGTGGCATTGCTGGGCTCCTCTGACACACAGGACACTGTTTTTTGCAACATTTACCTGTTTACTGGCAAGTTGGCCAAGAGCAGATGTTCAAATCTGACATGTCCAAGCGCTTTTAGTAAAAACACAAGTGTGAAAATGGTACTGCTTGGCTGAGCCCAATTACAGCATTTCAGTTTTGACCAGATTTAGACGATAATTGTGTCAGGAAATCTTTACTGCTGGTTACCCCAAAATCCCCTCTTTCTTCAAGTTGGAATGTACCATCTTTACTCTGTCTGGATATAGTTTAGCAATTTGGCTTGATATAGCCAAGCAGCTGATGGTCATCATAATCTTCTCCACCAGCCAGCAGATTTTCGGAGTAATCTCCTCAGACCGCCGTGCGTCACATTTTCTTCCGGCAAACATGGAGGGCAAAGTTGGTTTCCCACCATCCTCACTTGCCTAGGCTTGTGAATGTTTGGCTCATTTATAGCATGTGCTTGTCCTGCTGCTGTGTTTGTCCTGCTGCTGCTGTGTCTACAAATAACATTGTCTTCTTGTCAGACAAAATGGACCCACACAGTACTTCGTTTTGCTTGCTTAATTTTCCTCAGGCTCAGTCAATTTCCACTTATCTAGACCTTCAATGAAATGCAGGTGCACGTAGTTGAACTGGTCACCCCCATACATTGTATTTAGTTATTTAGTTAGATTTAGTTAGTGGTAATCGGTACAGTGTATTTTGTCTGATCAACCTGGAAGAGTAGGCAGCTTTTGTTGATGAGTGGCTACATTTAAACTGCTGTTCTATGACTGGTGAAACAATTCCTGTTTACGTGAGCGCCACCTACAGGAGTGTGCAGTGTCAGGGGGGAACAGATCAGCAGTGTGTGTAATCGTTGAGGTGGTAATACATGCTGCTGCCATTGCATTACCAAAACAGCAGCAAGCAAATAATACGATGTGTCTGTTCAGCTGGAATTTAACTGAAAGTAGGATTAAATAGTAACCGGAGTGAAGCAAAAAGTACATTACAAAAAAAAAGAAGACTCCAAATAATTTACCTTTTTCAACTAATATCTTAATCTACTATCAAAACAAGTTTTTATTGATTAAGCCGTGTAAGGAAAAAGGGGTTGACATTGTGGAATAGTGAATGTTGAGAGCATAAGTAATAGAAAGGCTGCCATTGTTTGCCATGCCCATGGGTCTGTGAGCCTGATTGTTTTCAAATCACAAATTATGAATACTTTCAACAACACATGGATCCATGTATAAGAAAATATATAGAAAAGCTGGATAAAGCTGTAAACAATTATAACTTTACATCTTTTTCCATAGCTAAAATAAGATGTGTCATAGAGCCACCATATTTTCTGTTACTTACAGCAATCTACATTTACATTATGTTTGCTTCAGAAGAATTGTATGTTGAAAGACACACTTGTCATAATGTATGATTTTACAGTAATACTTAAGAATGGTTACATGTCTTTTATGCCATTTTGCACATTGGTTCTATGTCATTGTCTCGCTCTCAAATACAATGACATGAATACACACTTGCACACATCAATACACACACGCATATTGACTCACACATGTTTTTACACACACTAATACACACACTCAAGTGCCTTTTAACCCGTTCACCAAGGTGACTGCTGCATCTGCTTGTCTGTTGGTGTTAATCACTAAACACACACACACACACACACACACACACACACACACACACACACACACACACACACACACACACACACACACACACACCTTTCAACCTTGAGCTCATTAGCTGGACAGCTTGGCTGACAACTGATCTGTCATTGGCTAATTAACTGCCTTATTTTTTTATTGTGTTTTGTTCTTGTTTTAGAAGCCAGCCTTAATTAAAAGTTTTTGAGTAGGCCTTAATGGGAGTGCTCCTCCTCCAGCTCCACCGTCTTTCCTTGAAAGACAAGGATGTCCTCTGCCACGTAGATGTTCTTTGGTGCACAGCAATAGCAGGCAAGGAGACATTGCCTTTATTTTATTCACTGTGTGAAGACAAATGTTTTGTATCCATCTACATTCTTTCATTTAGTACAGAACATTCAACCATTATGATTCTGATACATATGTATATTCTGTTTGCTTGGTGCTGAAATTGTCGACAGGACTGAAATAATCCCAGACCAGCTGGATTAAACGTGTTCTTCATGGCAGGGCATAATGAACAGTCAAAACAACTTTCTTTCAGCACCTGTACAACATCTTACAGGAAAACACATATATCTTGGCCAATCGCATTCTGGTCTGCGAGATGGGACCGTTAAGCAGTCTTCTTGGTACATTTGGCTGTCAACAGAATGTGTGACACATGGTTTTATTTTAGTTTACCTGGTTTAGGAGAAACCCAGGGATTATTCAGAAACGATTCTTAATTAGGATAGGACTGTACTACTTCACTATCAACCAACCAAAATCCTTTCTATTACGAGCTGGTGGCAGTAACTGCACTGCAGTTTAATTTACTGGACCGGACTTAATAGACTGCAAGTACTTTTCTCTCTCACCGCTTACGGTTTTATGTCAAGATATCCTCACCCTACGTTGCTTGGCCTGTTAACTCACACACCTCCAAGACAACTATTGGAATCTCCTCCCATACAACTATGGTGAGAAGCACACTACGTCGTCTTGTGGCGGTCAATACAAATAATTGTATTCATAGGGCTGGTATCTCGACCACCTTTCCCCCATTAAGTTAACCCATTCGAAGGGTTCGGTGTCGGTCACTTTCTAGTGTATAATTGTATAGGTTTTGTGTCATCTCATAATTGACAGTAGCATGTGAAGCCTTTGACCAGGGGCTGTAACGTTACCTCTATTAATAAACCCAATCTTCCATATTATGCTTTCATGGGAGGCAGTTAGTCATGTTTGTTTTGTGTGAGTACAGTCCTTCTATTTTTACCTATTTTTCTTATTTTGTTGATGTATAATGTAATAAGTAATATATGTATATTACTCAATATACAAAAAGGAATACCACATGTTGGTAATGGAATGACTCAGAGGATATGTTTCCATTTTAACCTTTTTGTCAGAGTTTGCAATAACCTCCAATATCAAACTAAAAACTGCAGTTGGTACGATTTAAAATAATAAATAATAAATGAAAATGATGGTCAAATAGTCTTAATGTGGACACACTGGCACACATCTATTGTGAGTGACTTTCATTGACCAATGTAGCAGCGGTTCAGTCCACTCCATCGAACCAATCAGAGACTCTCAAAGAGAAAGAATGTACCCTCTGACTTTCAATCAACTTTTGGCCAGCGATTCAAGGCTAGCATAGCTTTTGAACATATAGCTTGTCAGCAGGTAGTACTAAAGTTACTTCTTTGTATGATACATTTGGTTGGGGAAAAAGAAGGCGGAGCCTTGTTGTGAAACGTGAGAATGGAATATCTCTGCACTGCTTCTGCACTGGTGAATGAAACTCACTCACAGCCGACTGGTACATTTCTAACAAAGAAATCGAACCTATGGCAGTGATTGTATAATCCAGGAGAATAGTGATTCTCCTGGATTTTTCCTATAGCAAATCAATGCCAACATAAGATGAGTGTAATAATCTCTTGAATGCTAGAGGATTAATTATTTACTGCGTCTGTAAAGCAGTTTGCCCCAAAGGCTCAGTCTTGCATTAGAAACCATCTGTTCTTGGTCTGTATGATGACACTTGGTTAGATGTGTGGGGCTCAGATGATTCAAACAAATACTACCATTCAAAGCATTTGCTGAGGAAAAGAGAAAACAAGGCATGTAGAACATCATTTGAATCTCGTTGCACTTTTGGCACCCAAATCCTAACATAGGCGTGCAATGCAACCCTGACACTCCTCCAGACATACACACATACACCCACAGATGCGCACGCACACACAGGCAACTCGATATCGATAATAGCCTCATAATGAAGCATCCTCTGTACACCTCTGCGGTGATACTCGTCTAAAAACAATATACGCCTTTTTCACCTTGCTCATCGTTCTCTTCATTTCTTTCATTTCTCCACTAACATATAAATAACAACACTGTTAAAGGGCTTATCCACCCTTCCCCCACTCTGCAGCTCTGCTTTGGGCTGCTAATAAAGAAATGGCTTGGGCTTGTTTATTTGTACAATATTTATATGGCTAAAATGGAAGTGTAGAACAGAGCTTCTCAGATCTTATAATGAGCTATGATTCGATCTCATTTGTCCAAGTTTGTTCTTTCCAAGTTTGTTTGATATCCAAGATATAACATTGTCATAATGTAGACCGGGCCATGCCAATAAGAGCTCAAAGGTTTGAGCCTATAGACAATTTATTTACAGTGCAACAGACAATACTAAACAATAAACAGACTACGTATATATACGTATGTATAACCATAATTGACCCAAAAAAGTCCCTCTGCTTAGACAGAGTATTTTACAAACACCATGCAGGTAGCCTAATCTTAACTCCCAAAAGCTTCACAGGGCTGGTATATATAGGCTCGAGCTTCAGCTAGCCCCGCCCACATGGCAATACCATTCATACCAAATGTACTTAAATACAGCATTCACAGGCACAATACACTTTTAACCCATTTCATCGGGTACATGCAGTGATATAATAAATACATTTAATTTACACATGCCTATAACCAGCTTTGCAAAACCCTGCTATAACACATCACGTGTGAAAAAAAACCTAACCAAATGGTCTAGTCCGTCAAGTGGCGTGCACAGATGAGCACAGTGGTGAGTATACTTCCGCAGGTTGTTTTATGTCGCATACAAGGTGACTGCTGGAATACACGGGATACATAATGTTATTATGAGTTATCTATGAACTGTGTTGTGCCTTAAATTCAACTTTAACCCTTTCATCACGTGACTGGTGGTGTGTCAGTGTTTAATCACACACACACACACACACACACACACACACACACACACACACACACACACACACACACACACACACACACACACACACACACACACACACACACACACACACACACACACACACAGTTATCTAGTAAGATGGGTTTCTATTTCCCCCCTAATATTTCTTTAACATTACATTAATGTATGAATTATTGACAATTTTTCATTATGCAATTTGTAAATTGATTTGATATTGGTCCAGCAACAAGAATGTTGTAAAACACATTAAATTCATAGATAAGGTCCTTGATTTTGATTGGCTTGAAGCTGTTTAAAAAACATAGTCCATAAACACACACCTGTGACCACGTAACAATTATATTTTTGTATTAAAATGCGCCAGTCTCAAAGTATGCTAGCCTGTGTTGCTTAGCAACCATTTCGCTGTTTTACGGAACTATATTGCTTGGCTGAAGAACGAATCATTTTATTTTTCATATTTTATGTTGCTGTATGTTTATTTTAGGCATAACACCCCCTAGCTGTTGTAAAATCACAGTAAACCACAAACTCTCGTTGCCTATTGCGCGATTATTTTGCACACTGCACGGTTCTGAGATGGAAGAGTCCACCACACACCAGAGCAGACCCATCAGCTACCAGCTGCAGGAGCCTCAGCAGCTAGAGGAATGGGCCAGCAGGCTTGATGACATGCTTCAACTGCCAAACCAAGGATGAGACATCACACACACACGGAACAGCACTGGAGATGATCACAACCCTTGACCAAGTTGTGTGTGTGTGTGTGTGTGTGTGCGCGCACATGACAGGCGCATGTGTCTGGTTAGTGGATGTTTTCCTCATTAGCGTGTGTATAGAGGAGTGCTGCCTCATTTTGTGTGTCAGTGACCATGGATGTTCACTGGATTTTCAACCATCCCTTCTGTCATCGCGTAGGGATGATTATCCTTTGATCATCTTTAGGAACAGGAGGTTCAGCGGTGAGCAGAGTGCCATCAGCGTGTTATGCAACTTGTGTCTTGTTTGAGGGCAAGAGAGAGCCTTTATTCATATTTTATTTCAATTGTCTCTGGCCCCATTTACACTTTGCATACAGCACATTACACATCAAATATGCATTCAATTAAAAAAAACATATAACCGAGTTCTGATTAGTCTGCATGTTTTATAAAACAGTAAACAACAGCACAAAAGGACTTGATTCTTAACTACATCTTTACTAAAACGATGTGGAATAGGGACAAAAGGGTTGAATCTATGGTAGAGGTATGGATGATCCTTCTAATTCGTTATGCGGATGGAATGTGCGAAGGCCATTTGCGAATGTTAATTTTTTTTATACAACCATGGAAGTGCACAGCACCAGTGGGAGGCGTTCAGGGGCGTGTGCACCCATCTGTGCGAGGGCTAAAACGTGTGAGAGTGCGACTGCTGTGGGACTACCAGTGCTTCGATGCACCGTGCGCATGAGGGGCCGCCCTGGCGAGGACACCCCTATCCCAGCTCTGCCTATTTCCGCATCGGAACATGACGGCGATAGATATGGTGTTTGTTTAAAGGGTTTCACAAGGAAAGGACTGCATTGTTGAGTAGGAGATAAGGTAGAATATAATAATAAATATATATATAACTGCTCAAGAGAATAAAGGGAACACTAAAATAACCTAGATCTGAATGAATGAAATAATCTTATTAAAAACTTTTTTCTTTACATAGTTGAATGTGCTGACAAAATCACACAAAAATTATCAATGGAAATCAAATTTGTCAACCCATGGAGGTCTGGATTTGGAGTCACACTCAAAATTAAAGTGGAAAACCACACTACAAGCTGATCCAACTTTGATGTAATGTCCTTAAAACAAGTCAAAATGAGGCTCAGTAGTGTGTGTGGCTTCCACGTGCCTGTATGACCTCCCTACAACGCCTGGGCATGCTCCTGATGAGGTGGCGGATGGTCTCCTGAGGGATCTCCTCCCAGACCTGGACTAAAGCATCCGCCAACTCCTGGACAGTCTGTGGTGCAACGTGGCGTTGGTGGATGGAGCGAGACATGATGTCCCAGATGTGCTCAATTGGATTCAGGTCTGGGGAACGGGCGGGCCAGTCCATAGCATCAATGCCTTCCTCTTGCAGGAACTGCTGACACACTCCAGCCACATGAGGTCTAGCATTGTCTTGCATTAGGAGGAACCCAGGGTGAACCGCACCAGCATATGGTCTCACAAGGGGTCTGAGGATCTCATCTCGGTACCTAATGGCAGTCAGGCTACCTCTGGCGAGCACATGGAGGGCTGTGCGGCCCCCCAAAGAAATGCCACCCCACACCATGACTGACCCACCGCCAAACCGGTCATGCTGGAGGATGTTGCAGGCAGCAGAACGTTCTCCACGGCGTCTCCAGACTCTGTCACGTCTGTCACATGTGCTCAGTGTGAACCTGCTTTCATCTGTGAAGAGCACAGGGCGCCAGTGGCGAATTTGCCAATCTTGGTGTTCTCTGGCAAAGGCCAAACGTCCTGCACAGTGTTGGGCTGTAAGCACAACCCCCACCTGTGGACGTCGGGCCCTCATATCACCCTCATGGAGTCTGTTTCTGACTGTTTGAGCAGACACATGCACATTTGTGGCCTGCTGGAGATCATTTTGCAGGGCTCTGGCAGTGCTCCTCCTGCTCCTCCTTGCACAAAGGCGGAGGTAGCGGTCCTGCTGCTGGGTTGTTGCCCTCCTACGGCCTCCTCCACGTCTCCTGATGTACTGGCCTGTCTCCTGGTAGCGCCTCCATGCTCTGGACACTACGCTGACAGACACAGCAAACCTTCTTGCCACAGCTCGCATTGATGTGCCATCCTGGATGAGCTGCACTACCTGAGCCACTTGTGTGGGTTGTAGACTCCGTCTCATGCTACCACTAGAGTGAACGCACCGCCAGCATTCAAAAGTGACCAAAACATCAGCCAGGAAGGATAGGAACTGAGAAGTGGTCTGTGGTCACCACCTGCAGAACCACTCCTTTATTGGGGGTGTCTTGCTAATTGCCTATAATTTCCACCTGTTGTCTATTCCATTTGCACAACAGCATGTGAAATTTATTGTCAATCAGTGTTGCTTCCTAAGTGGACAGTTTGATTTCACAGAAGTGTGATTGACTTGGAGTTACATTGGAGTACAAGTGTTCCCTTTATCTTTTCGAGCAGTGTATTTGAAAAAAACAACAACGAATCGAGCAGTTGAGAACTCCACTTTGCACGTATGGCGACGTGCGTCCGACAACTCACACATATTTTGTATTTCGCTTTATATTATAGCCTATCGGAAAATGTTATGGATTTGTTCAATGTAATTGGTTTGTTTCAGACAGACGGACCACACACAATTATATCTGTGATGATGAATTCAGTTTAAAGTACAATTAAATATTCCCCCCCTTTTTTCTTCAAAATCGAAATCGTTCGCTGGGAGACGATTTTTTTTCAGATTAGACTTGTTTACACATTGGACAATGTTTCACACATATTTCCCCTAGTGCCACACGATTTCCTCTGCTATATCATATATATTTATTAAAGGAACAAACAAATAACGTAGAATCATGCAGTTGCTGCGCAACTACACACAGTTAGCTATTTTTTTGTGTATATTGGAACCCACTCAATCATATCCGTGATGATGAATAAATCAATTTGAGATACAATCGTCTGAGAGTATTGAATACATTTTCTATAAGCCTACTTAATACATCGTAGGCTATGTAGTAAATACAATGGAAACCCATTCGTTTTAGACCCCCCGTTCTCGAGATCTCAACTTGTTTATGTCATTACCTCAAGATAACGAAACATTGTTTTCCGGGGATAACGACACAATCAATTCATAGGTCAGTGAGGTGGCCAGTCTAGTGCAGGATGGCATTGAGGGTAACAATGTCTGAGGAGAAAGAGCGTGTAAAAAAACAGCATTATGCCTTGCTGGGGAACATATACACATACGTGTGCGCCACCTTAGAGGACAGTTGGCAAGACTTCAGCTCTATCTGCGGCGCAATTTAAGTGAGATTGGCGATGTGGTGAACTACATTGCTAATCAAGTACAAGGCCTGGGGAGACTCCGTGGATACAGAACGATGACAGAGAGGTGCCGTTCTGCAGGGTTGCAGGTTCCAAGAGCCCTGGTGTATGAAGTGCAGTCCATTCTGGGCCCAGCAGGCATACAACAGAGACGAGCAGGAAGAATACGACGCAGACCGTATAGTGTACCGGGACCTGTGGCACATGGCCTCAAACGACAAACTGACAACTTTTTGCATCAGAGTTAATGGTTGTATTGATGGTTTCTTGCACTACATAACTTGGATGCACGCCAATTATACAAATAGTAAACCCGAGGTAATTGCATCATATTTTATTGGTGCCGTGGATGAGCGAGAGGGCTGCCCCAAAAATGATTAGATCCGACTTTAGAACGGAGAATGCGCATGCCAATAGATTGCAATGTTTTTTTGCATTAGGATGGAAACAGCGCTCTTCCTGGGCCTTGTCTTCTCCAGGGGCGAAGTTCTGCAAATCAGCGGATTGAAAGCTGGTGGGGATATTATCGTAGACAGAACGTCGACTATTGGAGAGACTTCCTGGAATTTCAGTCAGTGGGTGAATTCAATGGCGATATGGTTGACAGGGGTCTCATTCAATTCTGCTTTCTTGAAGTCATTCAGGTAACCTCTCTCTCTCACACACACGCACTCTATTCTCACACACTTTCTCATGCACTAACTACATCAAGTGTATGTTTTCATATGTTTTGCAGTGTATGGAATGGTCTTGATTAGGCTGATGTGGAAAAAAGATAACCGCTTATTTGAAGTGTGAGAGCTTTAATTGAACATGTGTATCGTTTTACAGGAGGAGCTAGACTTTGTCGTGCAAATGTGGAATAACCATCTGATCCGCACAAGTAGGAACAGACGTGATTTGGATCATGGCAAACCATTCATCATGTACCATGCACAAGCTTTATCAGGCAGAGGACTATGATCAACTAGACGTTATCCTTGAAGAGAATGTGTGCCTTTGGCAAACTGACGTTCCTTGTGACCCAGACCTATATGAGCGTTGTGTTCTAATAATGGAGGAAAATAATCTTATGGTGGGTCATAATGCTGCAAAGGCTACAAGGCTTTACAGACAGCTGAGGGCATTTATCAGAGAACAGCTGTTAGATGAGTAGAAAGAATAACATATGAAAAAAGTGTGACAAATGTCAAAATTCTGCAATGGCATTCTCTATAACCTCTCACAATAACATTAAAATGGAATAACAATGCAAAATACTTAACTTGTGCAACGCTTTAATTGAAATCATTGCATTGCAAATCTCCAACCCATTCCATGGGTTCATTGCATGCAGCATAGAACGGTTCATCGAGTGAGAGAGCGCGCTGCCATGCAGCGGCTCCCTCTGCAGGTTCAACGGAAGGGCGTACAGCAAAGTAGGCTACAGGCCACTTGACTATTATTTTGTTATCACGGGAAAACGGTTGTTTTCTCGAGATCTCAAATGAATTACGTCGTTTGGTTATTTCATGATAGTGACGAATGGATCGAGATCTGGAGAAAACAATGCAAAAGAACACGTCATCGCAAGAAAAACGGAGGCTAAAATAAATGTAAACTGACGGCATCCAGACCTTCCATAATGCACAGACAGAACACTGGCGTGTTCTGGCGACGCCGGGTGTGCAGCAGCTACCTTCGCCGTCGCCTTCCTTGACGCACGCCTTTGTGGGCATTTCATCTAGCGTCTCTTTTATCTCGTGTGTGCGGATGGGAGCTGGACTCCCTTTCCCTGCGATTTGGTATTCACACGCGTGTGGGGTGCAGCCATTTCCTTGGCCTGCGCCACAATGTTTTGTGCAGAGGGTGACAGACCGGATTAGTGTTGAGGAGAGTGTGACGTCACCACTCAAATTCATGAAAACATTTTTCAAGGATAGATGCATTGAATTCGATTCAAACAGCCTCCTCTATTATAATTATTATTATTATGATGCTGCATTGAGTCCACCCACGTTGAGACAGACCCCTTTGTTTCATTGAAAGTAGGTCTGGCTGGGCTTGAATGAGATTACCTTTGTCTTTACATTTCCCATGTTAAATCTATTTATTCATTATGCATACATCTTATCCTTTAAACGTCTTACCCATTTAAAGTGCATCACAAACTGTCTATTGTGCTGCAACTCTACTGCGCTGCTATTATGAGCTGCTAACTACCACAAACTATTGAGAGGCTCCACAATCCGCTTTGCTGTGAAACAATGGAGCGAACGTTGATGTTGCAACTCTCTCTCAATGGCTCTGCACTTAACTAGTGGACTGAAATAGGATACCGTCGCGTAAACAACAGCACGTTGATATAAAGTGCTGTTAATTATTTTCATTGGCTGTAAACCAAACAAACTTTAACCGTATTGTATTATTGGCTGGACAGCACTGGGCATGGTTATAGCTGTAGTTGCTGTGCCTGTCACCTGTCACTCACTGAATAGAATCAGAATCAGAGTTGCTTTTATTACATCTTAACGTACAAGTACGCCAGAGTAGGCTTGGCTCCTCAACAGGCACATAGCAGCATCAATACAAGATCACAATAACAAAGTAAGTAATAATAAATAATAATAAGTAGTATCAATACAAATGTTCAAGTGGTAGTGGTACCAGCCACGGTGGTAGTGCAAAAAAATAACATAATAAATAAATAAAATGCTGTGCAAAATACAGAATATAATGCAGATAATCAATTGGGTTGTTGTAGTGTGCGTGGGGTTGGTTTGGGGAAATTTGATTTTTCCAGGAACCTGGCTGCTTGGGGGAAAAAAAACAGTTTGTCATCCTTTGGGTTTTGACCTAATAGACCAATCAGTTGGTGTAACAACAGGGTATAAAATATTATTTATTTGATTATTTATTACATGTGTTTCAATCACGGCGCCTCTTGGAAGACTTTAAATTTGGAAATAGGTCAGGTTTTATTTTACGCCCTGCCGATATTTGTTGTGCGCGGTGCACTCGGCAATAGTGCGCAATCACGTATGCGCGCAGGCTAGAGGGAACACTGCCTGTACAGCAGCGAGCTGGGCGGGAGGCTGCAGCTGGTCGGCCCCAGAGAAGAGCTGCACTAGGTGTGGTTCTGTGGCAGCAGTCACAGTCGGAGCCTGGCAGTGTGGGTGGGGTACGAGGCGTTACTTGTATCCTTGTAGTGCCTGAACTGTTGTTAATTCCTGTACAATTCGAGGTCCAATGAAATGTATTGTCATTTGTGAGTTAAAATAAAGCATTATATATGCTCCAAAATACAGAACCAAAGAAAAATAAAATAAGATCTTGCAGCTGCGCCGTAATAATATCACTTGTTTGAGGCAAAACAGCTTTATTTATGAAGAGTTGAATAATGTATTAAGCTTTTTTTTTTATTATATATCCCACTCAACAGAGCCGGTATGTGTTGGTGAAGGACGTCTATCGAATGGGATTTGTACCCCCCCCCTTATTAGTACTCAGACTGCTGCATGTTGAATAATTTGGCAGGCCATTAATACAACACATATTTAATATTGCATCAAACTTCAATAACTGGCTTGGGTTCCCTGCCGTGACATAAAGTTCAGCCATACTGTTCAAAGCAAGCAATCGACCCCTGAAGAAATATGTGATGTGAAAAAAACCAAAACCAATCTATCTATCTAGCTATCTATATTTATATTTATGTATATACATACATATGTGTGTTTGTGTGTGTGCACACATAATACATATAAAAAAATACATAGGTCCTGTATATTTTTTTCTTCTTCAACCTAACCTCTCAATAATAGCTAAATAAAACAAAAACATAAAATCTCACTCTCATAAAACCATTCTGTAAGATAAACTATATTAATCCCAGAATTGGACATTTGTGAACAGTTATAAGTCAATCTATTACATGTCTGTCACCTTTGGCCGTTGAGGCTAGCAGAACCTTGATTGATTTATATTCAGATTGAGCCCCCCCCCCCCCCCCCCCCCCCCCCCGTGCTCGGATCGAATGACTACCTAATGAACACATTTACATCCTTTAATGATTTAAGAGTTGTGATGAATAGGGAGAATAGGTGTGTGTGGAGGCCTGTGCATGCATGCGTTTGTGTGTAGGATACCTGCCTACAAGTATTCTGAACCAATAACTGATCTATTGCAATTTAAAATTATCGGATTACATTGCATTAATATAGTCAAATGCATGAAAACATACAGTTCTTCTCTTTGCGAGTTTCAGTCTTTTCATTTTGTGCAAAAAAGGCAGCAGAGTAGCTCAGACTCCAGGTTACTTGTCCACGTCCTCCCGAGGGTCCCTATGCATTTACAGATAGGGAGGTGACATCCTTAAACAGATGTCCAAACTTCTTACAGCTGGACAGCAAAAGCTGGACAGCAAAAGCTATCCTTTGCAGGTCGTCCATGATCACTGGGCAAAGCCAAGCATCAATTTAGCTGCCTGTGGTGCATTATAAAGGAAGAAGATGTGCTTGTATTCTACTTGTTTATAATTGTACTACACTGTCTTTATTAGTAATGCTTCATGCATTTTCAAGCTGGCCAACCAATCATATTTGAAATTAAAGACCTTCATTTTGAAACACAGCTGCTTTGTATGAATTATTTATGGACAACTTAATTAGAGCAAACCAAGTCAGTCATTTAAACTTTGATTAGAAAATGGAGTATTATACTAAATAATATAATCAATATTAATATGCTGATAATATTACATCAAATATGAATTCAGTTAAAGGTGTACAGTGTAGGATTGAGTGGCATCTAGCAGTGAGGTTGCAGAATGCAAACAATACCCCCCCCCCCATCACACACCTCTCCATTTCCAACGACGTAGAGGAGCTAGGGGGACCTGTACTTCCAAAATGATGTCATCGTCTACGACAGCATCAAGTTGCCAAGTGTCAAGTGAGTCTCCCTGATAGATTTATAATTGTGTTTACTTATTTGTTCTGTTTAACTAAAGGTCATAGCTTACAAGTAGGATAGCAATTATCATTGTTAGAATTAAAAACGCGTTCCCTCTAGGGCCATTTGTCTGTTCTGAGCTACTGTCGAAACATGGCGGTACATCATGGCTCTGTGGAAGACTACCTGGTCCCTATGTAGATATAAAGGGCTCATTCTAACGTAATGAAAACACTGATTCTTATTTTCATGGTATTATTCGCTATTTAAAACCTACTTATGAATATTATATTTCATTTCTGCCAAGTCTGTTCCGTTAGATGCCACTAGATTATACACACTGTACATTGAATGCTATTTATATCCGTTTTTTCTTTTTTTGCCAGTGTTTTGTGTTTTCACTTATTTCATCTATCCTTTGTTGAACAAAGTACTGCATAAATATTATAAAAATTTTTGATGGGGGCAATATTATTTTACACAATGGACGATTTCATGATTTTGGCAATGATTCCGACAAAGGCTGTGCGGAGCACATATTAAAAATAATAACCAATATCTGCTTCATCCTCATTTTTGTCAGACACGAGTTATCATCGTGACATATTTGGCAATATAGAAGGGAGATACTCTTTTTTAAGCATTCCTTATGCGTTTGCCTAATGGAGGCACTGGATGTTACAACAAAACCAAATACTTTTCCCTGAAATTGTGAGGGCGGTACTCTTTCACAACCATATGATGCTTCATTGCTGTCCTGAGGGCTGCTTCTGATGAATCTATCTGTCTCTCTAAAGCTCCTTTCACACGCAGTCTTACCCTGCAAAGTTCCGGAAGATTTCCTTCAGGGGTCATGTGTGAATGAACACAAGGAACGAATGTTCCGGGAAATCTGCACCGGCAATTTGCCTGCTCAAGACGTAGTAACATTTCCGGATCACTGCTTGAACGGCTGTGTTGCGAATGAAAGCATTCACATTGCCGGTAGAGGCACGTAAAAGGTTACGTCGTCTGACGTAAGACTCTTTCACGTAGAGAAACGCGCAGTGATTCTCTGCTCTCGCGAAAGCAACAATAAAGCCTGCGAGGAAAGTCGATTAATTGAGCGCGCACATAAAGTGAAGCAGCGTGAAACGGACGCCTCCGTGTGCACAAAAGCTGTCTTTGCTCACGTGCTCGCAAAGTATTTTCCTACTCGCGCTGATATTTTCTTCCTCAGAGGCTATATTATTGCTCTCGTGAGCAGAGAAATACTGTGCCCGAGTGCAGTAAAAGTGCTTGCAATAACAACTTTTTTGTTGTGCACGGATGTGTTAGTTGAAGGCGCGCAAAGTCGATTTTTGGCAGTGATATGCTGCCATACATGTTAACTAAGGCAATGGTTTTCACCTAGGTTTTCATTTATACATAAATGAACAGGGTTAACCCCTATGCTAATACTATGTAATAATGCTTGTTACTACATTAACTTATGTTCATTAATAGTTTAATAATGTCTTATTGTAAAGCATAAACGTCTAATTGTAACAATTATATTCTAATTAGTTCTTTTGGGCGTTTTCTTAAGCATGTCTTACAGAATTACATTTATAAAAAACAAAATGAACCCTCTCTTTTACCTCTACTTTACCAAACTGTTGTACAGTGTTCTTACATTTTTATACCACTGAGATGCAGAAGCATATGAACTGCCATATATGGGTGATTCTACTGAATGCAGATTGTGCATCTCCCACCATGACTGTTATAGACTACCAAGAACACCTTTCCTCTCTGGCTACCCTAGGTCTGTTGATTAAACCCTGTGTCTGGGAAAAGCCTTTGTTGATATCTACTCACCTCTTTATTTAAAATAAAGGTAAAATAACAATAAACCTGAGTTTGCACCTGATGACCTTCTCTGAGATGTGTGTCATGCCTAGCCATGTGCTGTAGAAGCTGTAAGACACCAAGAACGGAAACAGTAACACATTTTAGTTCTCACAATATATGTTCCACTTTACTGCTTGGTGAGTATAACGCCTGCACACCAACAGAAAAAAGAGGCATCTTCAATCAATCTATTCTAGTCGATATCACAAGAATATTAGCAATGCAAATAGGTCACAATCAGGGATATTAACAATTTAAATGCAGGCAACAGTGAAAGTGCTTTGTTTCATTTGCGTGTGTAATGATGTGTCCAGGACGAAGTTCACCTAATCATATGTTCTCGCCAAATACATCACATTGCTGCTCATAGATACATCACACCGCAGACAGAGGTCATTCATCTCTGACAATAGTGTTTCACAAATGGATTATAAGCAAGACAAGGACGGACGATTCTAGGTCTCATCGCTAATACTCTAGAGAGCCTTTCGTTGTGCTGTCATATCACTCTTCTTTTGGGGTTTTGGCAAATAATGTGCTCCATTTCCACTAGAAGAATGCATCAACTGTCTGTCAGGACGGATGCCAGCTAATACACAGATCAGTGTGCAGGTACAATTACTTTGTCTGACAGTTTATTCATCTTTCATATTTGTTTGTTTTTGTACATCAATTCCGATGTTGTTGAGGAAGACATTCTGGTTTAGAGTCAGATTTCAGATCTAAGTTTTAGTCACCATATTGTTATCTTAAACCACCAAATAAAGTTCAAATTTGGAAGCAAAACTGTCATGAGTATCCCATCATGTCATGAGCTACTATTATCCTTACTATAACTGTTAAGACTCTTGATACAGAGCAGACTTCTCATGTAATTCCTGACAGCCCACCTGAATGACATTAACATGTGAATTAAAGCAGGTTAGTGAATTATCCCCCCTAAATTAGTATATTTACTAAACGTAAAAATAACAGCTAAGGGTAATGTTAGGATACTGGATGGAGTTAGCAACACAACCACAAACAGATCATCAATTGTAAATTCTGTTCTCTTAATGCCATTTCATCCAACGTTATGGAATTAGACGAAAAGGATTCCATATTAGTTCAATATAAAATTGTGTGATTGTACAGAGGTGGATCGAGGTGGTGAAATTAGGGTATTCACAAGTATGATATAGTTACACAATAATAAGGAAGTGGGCTATTTTTGTGATACATCGCTGTTGATATGGATTAAGAGCCTGCTAAACCGTAAACAAAAACATAACTAATGCGCTGAGGCTTTGTGATTCTGTCCTGTCTATATTATGTTGCATCTCAAGGGATTTTGTATTTATGGCAAAGGGAGAAGGAAGTTGGACCTAAGTGAGATTGAAAACACAAGGTTTAAAATTAAGTTTGAAATTATCAAATATAAAAATGAATCACACTACGCTAAATGGGTAATAATACTAATTACTAAAAATATAATACTACTGTTTTATATAAGTCATCATAATTAAAGGTATAATACGTAACATTTAAACATTAACATATCAAAAAAAGAGTAGAGCTGTGTTATATATTTTGTTGAGTTGTGTACTTACATTGGAAACGTTACTTTTATATGCATGTCGCCATCTACATGTGTAGTAGTCCATTTAGGACTAAATTGGTCTTGATGGGAAAGTGCAAAATAATGTTTTCTTTTAAATTATTTCCCTCAAATGCATTAAAACGAAAGTAGCTTGCCTGTTTTGAAAAAGAAAGACTCAAGTAAAGTACAGATACCTGAAAACTGTACTTAGGTACAGTAACAAAGTGATTGTTTGTTGATTACAAAGCACAAGTACAAAATATTTTGGATGCTCTTTTTCTCACTGTCTCTCTTTCAGTACAAAAACCACAGGGGGATTCAGTGGAGCCTGCAGCCCCCCTGCAATGAGACGGCACCCTCACCCTGCACCCAAAGAGTCCCAACTCCCTGGGTACTGCAAGACTTTCCCTGTTCCTTATTTTTAATAAACCGTACATTAGGCTTCCCAATGCTGTGGTCTTTGTTTTTGAAAAAATGCAAATGCAGGGTTTGAATATGATTACCTCACATTTTTTTGTTTTTGTAATCTTTGATTAAAGTAAGATTGCTCCTTCTGACTCGAGCCAACAATTTTGTTCTCCTCTCCGTGTCGCTGGGGAAACCTTACATCCATATTCCTTCTCCGAGCGATTACAACATCCCCATGCAGACTTTATGCAACAATACGGAGGAAAAGGAACAGAAATACTTCTTAAAATGCTGTTCATGTTCTGAGTTTATTAGACATTTATTTAATACATTTATTACAGAAAAAAAGTGCATGGCAAAAATACAAAAGATACATAAAATATGTATTTATTTATGTATGTATATGTATATGTTTATATATATATATATATATATATATATATATATATATATATATATATATATATATATATATATATATATATGGGTGTGTTTGTGTGTGTGCTTAATGTTTCCAGTCTGGATGTGACTTAATGTACTCTTTTCAATAGCATATTTCTGCACATAAAAGTAATACTGTGGGAGTGTGTGTGGATGATGGCTGGTTTAAGCAGCCTCACCTGGCCCGAGTCAGACTGATTGGACTCTAGAGCTGGGTGAGGCTGCACACCTGTTGCACATTGAGCAATCAATGTGCACAGGTTAAACCAGCCATCACTGTACACACTCAGGAAGAGAGATCTCCCACATGGCAGCATGGATCGCCATCTGTCTGTGTCATCCTACTCAACCTTTACAATAAACCGGTTTAACATCACCACCCTGTGTCCATTTGTTTGGAGGATCCCAAGGAAAGTCACCTAGGTCGAGTATGGCAGCCACCCAGGTGGCGTGCAGCAATGTACTTTGCTACAAATAATTTCTCCCTTTGGCAAGCAAAAAGTGGACGAAAAAAGTTGTTTTGAGTTTGAATATATAATATCATGTATCAATGTATATATTTTTAAGTGCAGGGTGTTCAAAGCAATAAACAGAAACATGTTCTTTTAATGGTAAATTCGTCATCAAGGCAGGTAGCGCTTTTCACAGTAATTCACAAATATTAGCAAATTTAACAACAAAAATGTTTTTATAAACACCATGCAAATAAACGGTGTGCTATATTAACATTGTAAATCAATGGATTTATTATGCAGTTATTGACTCATAATTGATTTGGAAGCATCACTTCTTGTGTGTGTTTAGTGACTAAACATAGTTTGGAGACCAGACAGATAGTTGGGGATTCCTGTCGCCAATCAGTAGTGTGAAATGGAAATGTAATGGACATGCAAAAACAATATTTTGTTCTTTAGCATTGTAACTGGCCTAGATATATTACATGCTATTCAAAGTAATTGAATTGCAGTTACTCCCGTCATTTGATTATTTGAATAATAAGGCACGTAACTTGTCATGATCGTAAGGGCTGGACAGGTGGTGCCGTGGTGGCCACAAGTGTGCATGTTTTATGTTGCTAACAGTGCTCCAAGATATTCTCAGGGGGTTTGTGTGTTCGCTCGGACAGTTGAAAAAGAAGAGGAAACATTACTGCCAGGGTGATATTAGAAAACACATCCTGAGCACTGTTAGCAAACCACCTGGTCATTACAAGTGTTTTGAAATTGAAAAGTGAGATACAAGTTTGATTTGCGTCATTGTGTCTCTGGTGTATATATTGCATCTATTGCGGCTATTTTGCTATGGCTTCAATATGCTACTCAAATGCCG
>JACYXH010000091.1:4182500-4252500 GCA_026745465.1 Lota lota | reverse complement strand
CATCCAACAATTCTTGAGTTGTGCATTTACCTTGCCTGAACCAGGGAACCTCTCTTCAGAGCGTACAAACTACACCTACACTGACATTTACCTTGCCTGAACCAGGGAACCTCTCTTCTCTTCAGGGAACCTCTCTTCAGAGCGTACAAACTACACCTACACTGACATTTGTTTCACTTTTGATATGCCATTTATTTTGCTTGCCAAGCTTGTTTTGCCTTGCTTGTTTCCATCCCCAGATTACCTGCCCACTTTAAAAAAATATATCTGGGAATCAGGTTCTGGTGTCTGTTGCTTAAGTGTTACTCAGTTTGTTCTGAATTTTCACCAAGCCAATAAGCCAAAATATGATGATGGAATTCCTGTGACGACCTTGGCCTTGGTCGCCGTGCTCCGTGCCGCAAGGAATCCTGGGAGGGTCAGCGGAAGCGCCACCGCCACCGAGGCAGTCATGGTGGGGGGGGATGACATGCGTGTTTTGTGTGTGTGTGTGTGTGTGTGTGTGTGTGTGTGTGTGTGTGTGTGTGTGTGTGTGTGTGTGTGTGTGTGTGTGTGTGTGTGTGTGTGTGTGTGTGTGTGTGTGTGTGTGTGTGTTCTCAATAAAAGGCAACTCCCGGGGTCGTGCGGTGCATGGGGCGCGGGAGTTGTAATTAACCAATACCCTGGGCTCTTGTCTGGTCCTTCCCTTGCCGCCGTCACAGGATTTTTTTTTAAACATTTCTGGCTCAGTAATTAAAACGCTATTTAAATAGTCAATTCAGCTGCTTGAACATTGGAGATGGCCCTTCCATACTCTCTTGCAAAAGAGCTTCCTTGACAGATAATTAAATCTCATTTTACTCTAACATCATTAAAATGGTTTGTGATATTCGGCAAAGAGTGTGAAATCTTGTCAGTGTTCCATTTCACACAAGACTAATCTGAACAAGATTAGCTCTGTTTTTAATGAGCTATTGAGCTGATCAAACATACAAATTGGTGAATATAAACCAAAACAAAATTATAGCAACCAAACTACTGTAATCATGAATAGATATATAGACAAAACTGAATATGAGAGCAAGCACTCTCAGAAACATTAAGTGTAAAGAGAGTGAGAGGAAGATCACAGACCTAGATTTTTAAGACATACATACATTTTATTTTGTTACTTTTAAATTGTACTCTTTGCATCAACAAATGCATTACAGTTGGGAGAGAAGGCAAAGAGCATATTGCTCTCGTTGCTACGGTGACCAGGTTAACCTTCTGCTCCATTTGATGTCGTCTATATTGATGTTGAGTGCAATCATTTAGTCTGTATTTAAATGTGTGTGTGTGTGTGTGTGTGTGTGTGTTTATGCTTGTGCATGTTTGTTTATTTGTGTCAGTGGACCTTGTGGTTTTAATGGAGTAGTTGGAGCTTGTTAGTGTAATGTCATCCTTCGTTGTGTATCGATGTTTTTCTCTCATCGCCGCTCTCTCTTTGTCTTCCATGCTCTTTCCATAACCTTTTTACCTCTGCTTCCTTTGAGTCCACCTCTAGAAGTACTCTCTTATTTCATCTCATTAGATATAATGGAGACCAGAGGCCTTCTGCAATGATTATCTTACATTTGGTGTGCGTGCATCCATGCTTGTGTGCGTGCATGTGTGTGTGTCTGTGCTTGAGATAGAGAGTGCACATAGATTGCAAGTTTGCAAGTGTTTGTAGGATGATTCTTGGGATCGTCTGTACCAAATGCAGACTTCTGCTGATCTGCAAGTTTTTATCAAACCGGTTGTGTTTATAATTTGTACCTAGTTTGCCATCCACACAATAAAAACAAATAAATGGCAGGCAGATCAGATCGGCAAGCTCATTGCGAATACTTGGGGATTCAAGCAGAAGTTTGTTAGTCCATTTCAGCGTAGAATTCAATTATGGAGTGTTCCAGCTATTTGCCTCTTTAATCTGCTCTTAGCTCTTGGGGATAACAGCTTTGGTTTCATCCTATCTCTCTCACCACCTCTATGTTCATGAAATTGCTAGGTTTGCTTTCACTGTAGAAAGGCATATCCTGCTTCTGCACCCAGACACATTGCAGAAAATATGGACCTAGTCAATAGCTGTTATTAGTTCATATCCATTTCGCCTGGTAAAGCTACACAACAATGTTGTCATATATCTTCTCCGTTTCAGAAGAATCAAGTGAGACTAGAATAGAAACTACTCAATTAATTAAAAATATTTCACCTGGTACAGAACTTATGCTCATTAGCAACAACATCAGTGTTCAGTCAAGCTACTAAAAAATATTGCTGCAGTTTAAGAAGAATGCAGCAAGGTGTAGTACGGATATTGATTTAGAACACCACCTGCCTTGATTGATTGACTGACGGCATCTTAATCAGGATTTGGTAATTGCAAAGAGGGAGCACTGTTTCCCTTTTTATATTTGGTCAACCACATGATCATTTTTTCACCATAAATAATGTAAAAAGAATTGACGGCCTGCTCAGTTAGCATTGTGGTAATACAATGAAATGTTAAACCAAGCTTTTTGATACAGAAATATGTAAATGTGTCTGCTAATGTGTGAATATTTTGTAATGTAATTATAATGCAATTATGCAACATTAAAAACGTTTTTTTAATGTCATTTTTTATCGGATTGCGTGTCAATGCCAATATTACAATATGTCCTGATAGTGTGATTGGAATATAAGGCAATATCAAGCATTCAAGAAACAAACAAAAAAAATGAATGCTGTGAGAATTTGACAAATTACTTATAGCCATGGCAATTTTTGCTGAAGCATTCATAGAGCCATACTTGTCTTATTATTATTTGTATCTATCAGCCTGTCAACACTCCCTCTCTCTCTCCCTGGTCCCATCTCTCGCAAGCAGTTCCTGTGTTTCGGGGACGCTTCCTAAACAGGTGGGCAATATAGGTAACATGGCGGCGTGGGACTGTCCCCGTACAGAAGGAGGCTCAGGAAACATCCTAACTAGGTGCCTAGGATTGCCAACATGTCAGATGAGCCCTTGGTCAGTGTAGGATATCCTGGCCGTGCGGCACTAAGATAAGGATTTGCTAAAAATGTAAGTTGTCTTTTAATTAAACTCATGTAAAGCATTATACATTAATTAAGTGTTTTCCAACGTTTTTTGGGCCATAAGAACATGTCTAGCTCTGAAAGTGTGTGCGACACCAACTTTAATTTTCTTCCACACAAATTGTTTTTACCCAATCAACATGTTTGAATAATATCAATGTCCTGGTGCACGTGATAACATCACTCTACTACACACTAATTTATAAGTAGTCGTTTTCTCGTGGGTATGAATCATAAAGCAGTCAGTTGTATACCCTATATCCTATATAGTCCATGAGACATTTAGAATTATTATTGTTTTTAGCTTTAATGGTTCATCAATTATCTATATCTTATGTCAGCAATCTCCTGCACGCCATATGCATATCAAGGGACCCCAAGGTTGGGAACCACTGCATTGATTCATTATAATAATTACAACGATTTGTCCATCTAACATCAAGTTTATTTCCCCACTGTCTGTTTATTTCACTTTGTAATTTATAAAAAATAAAACTCCTCATAGAAAATAGACGTATGGCCAATGACAATTTCTTGCTCTCGTTATGCTACGTTGTTAGGCTGCCTCACTTCATGAAGCACTTTCCCCAAGTAGGTACTATCAGGGAAGCTTCCTCACTAGGTATCAAGGTTAAAAGAAGCCTCCTTGCAAGGAGACACAGCCATTGTGCGGGTATAATTCGATATTCCACCCATTTGTGTCTCCTTTCATGTCCATCATGCATTGTACTTTTGTAACGATTGGAGAATTTAATTTTACCATAAATATAGTGGCACGTACCTCGTTTCTAATTCTTCTTTGCCACTTTTCCGAAGTTAGTCTATATGCAACCAGCATTCGAACACGAGCAGACCAAAAGTTTTCTTTTTAAATGTTTACTTATTAAAACACAAAACACAAAGCTTATACATGGTAAGCACGGTCAAAAAACTGTGTTGCTTCCACGTCTCTAACTTCGAACTAAACTAACTACGTCCAATCAATGACGCTATGACGTAGTTCTATCCGACCGGAAGCTCTAAATACTGAACTGTTATCAGACCTAAACATGACTAAATTATACATTTTAAACCAATACATTTCTTATGAGTTTTTAACTAAATTATTATTATTAGTCCTTATTTGTCTCTTACAATAAATAATCAAACCCTTTATTTGACGGGCTGCTCAGTTAGCTTTGTGTAAATACTTACAATGAAATATTAAATAATAAAAAAATATATAGAAACATATGTAAATGTGTATGAATATTTTATAATATTTTTTGCTGGGCCATACATATCGTATTATTATTTGTATCTATCAACCTGTCAACACTCCCTGTCTCTCTCCCTGGGCCCATCTCTAATAAACATTGGCTGTGTCTCGAGGATGCTTCCTGAATAGGTGGGCAGTATAGGTAATATGGCGACGTGGGACTGTCCCTATTCAGAGGGGCACAGGAAACATCCTAACCAGCTACCTTGATTTGGCTAAATCGAGATGCCTAATCTAGGTAGTACTTAGTACAATAGAATTATGCTAGTACTGAGATGTATGTGAATATATTTGAACAGATAGGATGATGCAGGGAAATGATCTAGGTATATGTCATAAAAAATGCTAAAAACAAAGTTGATCAGCTGCTATAACATAGATTATTAACCACACTTTTTTTTACCTGGTAAGGGATTCCCAAAGTAATTCTACATAAAAACAATAACATTACATTTACATTTAGGGCATTTAGCAGACACTTTTATCCAAAGCGACTTACAACAATATATCGCTGTCAGTACAGTAAGGATGTTCATAGAACCAGTGCCAAGAACTTACAATTGCTAGTTTAACCCATTCCCCGTATACAACAAAGATAGCTAGAATAAGATGTTACACGATGCTAAGTACTATTTTTAAGTGCCAGGACGTACAAACATACAATAAGTACATAAGGGGGGTGTTTTTAGGAGAGTAAGGGAGGAGGGGGGGTAAGGAGGGAGGTTATGCAGAGTCCAGGTGAACTCTGAACAAGTCAGTCTTGAGTCTCTTGCGGAAGCTATTGAGTAACTCTGCAGTCCTGACATCGGCAGGGAGCTCGTTCCACCATTGCGGTGTCAAAACAGAGAAGAGTTGTGACTTTGTTGAGCGACCTTTGCTTGCTCTTAGCGATGGCGGTACCAGGCGTCCAGCTGAGGTAGTTGAGCAGGGTGCTCGAGCTGGGGTGTGCGGTCTGACTAACGCTTGGAGGTAGGCAGGGGCAGTTCCGTTGACCGCCTTGTAGGCCAGTACCATTGTCTTGAATCTGATGCGAGCTACTACAGGGAGCCAGTGGAGGTCGCGGAAATGGGGGGTCACACGGGAGAATTTTGGTAGGTTGAACACGAGGCGTGCTGCAGCGTTCTGGATGCGCTGCAAAGGTTTGATCGCAGAGGCAGGGAGTCCAGCCAGGAGGGAGTTGCAGTAGTCGAGGCGGGAGATTACAAGCGCTTGGACCAAGAGCTGAGCTGCTTCCCTCGTGAGGAAGGGCCGGATCCTGCGGATGTTGTAGAGAGCAGCATCACAGAAATGTGTGTGTATATATATATATATATATAAACAATGAAACAGAACAACAACATGGACGTATGAGAGCAGAGGTTGGCAGTGTGCAAGGTCTTGTGGGGAGTATTTAGTAATTTATTCACAAACACGAAGAGATTTCTCTGTGAGGGAATGCGAAATGATGAAAGAACACAAGCGTTTGCTTTGGGCCATTTCTTGAGACATATAACCCAGCCGGCAGTGTCTTATTTACATATATCATTTGCATATTTAAAGCAGGCATTAGAGAATCACGGCGGTTTCAACATGCAGGTCTGCCTTGCAACGCACGTGTTGTTCCTAATTGCCTTTAGTGCCTCTGTTGGGAGGACAGGAATGGAGGTTTGAAATGGGGTGGAGGGGGATGTGCTAAGTGGGGAAAAGGGGTATGGTACAAATCAGAAGCCACTTGATCTCATTTATGAAGGGAGCACTTACTGGGAGGACAGAGAGATTGACGCCCCGAGTAGGTTCAAAGACAAATCATGCATGTGATTTATTCACACACACACACACACACACACACACACACACACGTGAATTCCCACCCGTACATACACCCAACAAACAAGATAAACTCACACACTATACGCACAAGCATGAAGGTAAATATAATCCCCCTCAAATGCATGTTTGCAGACTAACACAAAAATTGAATATCTGTAGAGACATAGAATCATATCCATGCATGCTCACGCACACACACACACACACACACACACACACACACACACACACACACATACTCACTCACACACACACACGAATGTATGCTTGTGTCCTTCTGTCCATATCAAGTGGTGTGTGTGTGTGTGTATGTGTGTGTTTGCGTATGTGTATGTGTGTGTGTGTGTGTGTGTGTGTGTGTGTACGTACATGTGAGCATGGGGACACAAATGCATGCACATGCAGATTGAGGAGAGTTGTTGAAGATAGTCATTTGCATAAAACTTGGCAGCAGGTGCACCAGCCAGGGAAGGAGAGACTAAAACCAGTTTCTGTTTTTTGGGCACTGGCATCCCTTTCTGGCAGTGATGCACCGTGCTGACAGCTGCTCCTTTAAACTATAGCTGAGCGGGGTTTGGAAACTCCAAACCCTTGCTTTAAAGTATGCATTCTAAGGTTATAACTCACAAGCCGTAAATGGTCAGTGAAGAATGATGGAACGTGGTGAAGGGTAAAGATGCTTCAGAAAGCAAGGGAGACATTTGTTCATGATAACAAATTACTAAGGATTTGAACAATTATTCAGAAAGCTATGATTCTGTCTGCCGAGTTTTTGAGCGGCAGTGGCTCAGGAGGTAGAGCAGGTTGTCTGGCAATGGGAAGGTTGCTGGTTGGATACCCGGCTCCTTATAGCAAAGCATGGTGGTGTCCCTGAGAAAGACATCTAACCCCTGCATGGTTGAAACCACTGTTGGTGTATGAATGTATGAATGGTTGAATGTGAGGCGTTTGTGTGCTTTGTGTTGCCACAGGTGAGAACATTACTATATAAATGGAGTCCATTTACAATTTATGGGGCTGTCCAAGCTGCACAAAAACTTTGATAATGCAGGCTAGTATGAACAAATCAAGCTAGGAAGCTTGCTATGTAGGCACCAACAAGGTTTCACACATGGGAAGAGTCTGAACTGTGAATGATTTCCTCAAAGTTGAGGCTGAAAATAATTGTTTTATGTCAAATAGCATGAAACCTGTAACCACCACATCAAAACATATTTATAAAGCAATAAGTATTGCTGTATCAAACAAAATTGGCCTGTCTTTAGGACTGGCATTTTAACATCTTCTAAAACAAATCCACTGCCCCAGGTATGTATTGATCTTCCAAAAATAGGACACACTCTTTACTTCCTGTTCAACTTTCTCCTTTTCACAACTTCAACTCGGGGAGCATTTTCTCTAGACCCTATACCACCACATGATTCCAGGGTTAGGTGAGCACTGCTTACTGGCCTTTCCTGTTGTTTTCCTATCGATCCTGCTTCTTTAAACTGACCGTGAAGAATAATAGGTTTGAATTCAACCCACTGTAATTAAGCTGTTCTTTATTGATACGTGTCATAATATCCACAAATCGATGTTTCTTTATGTGTTTTTGTTCTCACCAGCATAAACAGATCTTTTCAAGAATAATAATCGGTAACATTTGGTCTGTGTTCTACCATACAAGGGCTGCAATGGCCCTTGGCTTGGTTCATATGCTTCAAACGTCCAATCTATCCAATATACATTTTTTTCCATCAATTTTGGTGAAGTCTGTGTAGACGGAACTATGTGGGATGCCACTTGCCACAAGGGTCGGTTGTTGATAGCTTATAGAAGTTATTAAGCAGATGACATCATACCACTGTTATGCAGATTATTATGTTATGCCACCATACACCTCGGTCAAACCCCAACAGCCGAAATGAGCAAACATCAAGGAAAGGATGGAGCAGACAATGTATTATTTCTTGACACTGCCGTGACAGCCCCTGCCACCAACTCACCATGTCTTCAAATCAGGTCTCGAAAGCCAAGCCCCCTCCTATCTCTTCCCCACAAACAGAGTTCCACCATCCACATCTCCATAGACAGTCTCATTTCCACAAACTGCACATTCTACTTTCTTCTTAATAATATGCTTTCCAACAGAAGTCGGTGAAATACTAATGACTCCAAGCTTGGGTCCTCGCGTCCAATATCCAAACAAGGAACTGGCTCTGTCTTTTCTTGCGCCCAACAGGGATAGTATTATCGTAAAAGGCTTAAGGGAGGAAACAAAACGGGTTGAGATAGCGAGAATGATGACCTAAATTGAATTATGTCTTCCATTATGCTGCCGTGGTTTGCCATGAAAATATACCTGAAAGGATTCACTTCACAATAAAGTTATCAAAGCCATAAATGACTGTATAATGTGTGATACTTGGAAAATGTACATGATACATTAACATGAACAAAATTGAGTTTACATTTAAATGCCAGTGATTGAGTGTATTTATATTGAGTTAGATAAGGTCCAAATATAATGCAACCGAAACAGTTCAAATGTATCCACTAATGTATGAGGGTACTGTATGTTTGTTCATTTATTTATAGATTGTTTAAACGCATTATGCATGTGCAGATGTTGTTGAGACTGTTAGGTGTGTGTGTGTGTGTGTTCTGTCAGACGGGGTTTTTGTCCAACATGTGATCCTATGAGTCAAGATCATTACGTGGCAGGGTGAGTAGCTCCCAATAATGTAATACTTTCCTGAGAATATAATAACGCCTAAAAATGTAATGTAATTTGCACTTAACTTGATCGCAAATGTAAGAAACCCTATCATGCATTAACTTGACTAATATGGGGAATAAAAAATCAACAGTTTAAAGTCATTCGTTATGGTTGTACTGTACAGGTTATATTTACGAGATCGTTGTTTAGGAGAACATACTGTAGTCTAAATATCTATGTTTGACTTGCCCTGTCATGTTGAGTTCAACATTCTGTTCTGTGGGCTATTATTAGGGAATTAAACATATAAAACAAGCATGGTTAAGTTTGACTTATTTTCTTGACGTAGCATGTTCATAGAATCAAATCTGTTGCTGTCTCTACCACATACTATTAAAAAATACTAAATGTGGTATAGGCTATTTCTGCACCAGTTGGTGTGTGCTCACATAACTTTGACAGTACCATTTTCAACGTAAAGTAATGCTAAGTTGGCCTTACCTGGAAATAAATCCCCAGGGGTGTAAAGCGAACCCAGAAATTCTACTTAAATTAAAGCAGTGGTTCTCAAAACGTTTTTGGTCAGGCCCCCCTATATAACTACAACATCTGTGATTGGATCTCCCCATCATAATATGTGGGGGTGCAATTGAGTAAAAGTAAAACCTTTCTACTTTTAAATGTTTTTAATATTCTGATGGTGTGTGTTATATTATGAGATCCACTCTGGTCTAAAGGACCAATCTTTGCACAACGACCAATCAGCATGGGTGTGGGTGTGTTAATTCCCCATTGATAGGGATTTTAGTTGAATGCATCTTTGCCTGATAACAACGTACCACTTGCCATCTGTTGTAAATTTGAAATTTACAACAGAAAATGTAAGCCTAGGGCTTACATTACATGAAACCACTGTCAAATGTTAGTGTTTAGTGCTAACAGTATTATACATTTTGTATAAAATAAGATAATCCTTATTAATCCATCAACAGGGAAATTTGCAGTGTTACAGCAGCAAAAGGGGATTGTGCATTAGCATCATAAAAAAATGCAAGATATGTAAAGAAGCACACAAAAGGTTATAATAATAAAAACGTAAGAAACAATAAATAAATAAACAGACTTTTATAAACAGTTTGTTTATGGTTGGTGTACTTGCACACTTTATATTTACGAGACAAAAGCATACTTTTTTACATTCCTTTATTATCAATCCAAGTGACCTACCTGGAAGGTATTACATTATCAGTAAAAAAATTATTACAATATCAGTCAGGACATTTTATGGTCAAGTTATTAAATCATATATTATTATTTTTTTCAATCATGTTAAGTGCCGTTATATTTGATTACATTACAAAATTATCAAATTATTATTAAACTATGCTTTGACATATAATTGCTTTGACACAAGGGTGTCAAAGCTTTTGATTGGAACCTCTGCGATGTACCAAATGCATTAAGAGCATGGTCATATAATGGACCAGGCCCTTGGTTAAAAGTCTTCTTCTACACAACAATTTGACCCCCCCCCCCCCCTCAACCTCTGTAAAATGTTAGAGCTTGTGCTCACATTACAGATTTAGGAAGACCTTGCCAGTGCTCATCTGCATGTGAATGGGGCCTTCACTATGCTGTTTCTTATTTTATTCTGCTTGTTCTGCTGCTCTCCCTGACAAGCAGCCCAATTGGGATTCACATTGACAGGTGTGAATACATCTTCTGAAAACCAAAATGATCACACTTAAATGTTTCTCACAAATAAGACTTCAGATAACTAACTATCTATAGTCTGATGGCAGACAAGCTCAGATCTGGGTGAAAGGGGTGTTTTATCTGCATATTTATTCCAACCAATCATGTTGCTGGAGGTGGGGATCAGAGATGAGGCTATCATTTGCTCAGTTCCCTAATAATGTGACCCTAACCTTCATGGTGACGGTTAGGTCATTAATTAATTGACAGCAGTTGAGAGGATATTGTACACCTTTAGGCATACATGACTACATTTTTATTCCATGCTGGTTTTGTAAAGTGCATATAATTATTTTAATCTATTGTGTGATCTTTCATATAGAACAACGCGCATGACTAGAGAATGAAATGTGTGAATAATGAATTGATTGCTGACAAGATGCCCCTGTGGTTAACCAGTATGTGCATAGCAAGAGTCCCAGTGCAACTGTCACACTTCCTCACTGCTTTTACACGTGTTGGTATGCAGTTAATTATATTATTTTGCGATGTTGATAGCGTTGCCTTATATTTATAGTAGCTTTTTGGGTAACACTTTACCTGGATTATCCACAGTTAAGTATCAGTTAAGTATCAGTTGAGCTTCAGTTTACTGTTTTTACTGCTTCAGTTTACTGTTAGTCATTTGACATGTGTAAGTTGTCACTCAATAAGATTGTCAACAACATATCAAGTTAGTGTTATCTGATATGAACTGAATTTCGTTAGATAATCAACAACATGTCAAGTGACTAGCAACTATCCATCTTCAGACACGTTTCAGATGAACATCATGTTACATGTCTCATTTTTGTCAGGCGAGATTCAACTCTCTGTCTGTTGAGATTTGGTTAGTGCTTTCATTTATATTTTCCAACATATTTTCACCTGACCTTTAGTTGCATATCCATATAATATCCATTATTATGAAATTAGTGTTGTTAGGTATTTAAATATCACAAATATCAAGTATCACATGATTATCACCAACATAAAACCTGACACTAAACAGCATTTCATATGAATTGCCAGTGCCTGTCTATAGTCTATCAGTTTCATATAAACCAACTATAATTTGGAGTATCCAAGTAAAAAGAAAAAGGGCAACAGAAGTAAAAAATTATAATATTATGTATGTATGTATGTATGTATGTATGTATGTATGTATGTATGTATGTATGTATGTATAAATAAAATATTTTGATACTCAACTGATACTCAACGGATACTAAATTGATAGTTAATTGAGTTGATACTCAACTGTGACTATCCAGGTAAAGTGTTACCACTTTTTCTCAACCTTAATGTAATGTATATTTATTTAACTGGCATTAATACAAACTGTACCATATTAAATATGGTCTGAAAGGTTGCATTCAAAGAGTTTGAAGGACCTTGATGCTCTTTTTGGTTAATGGATCAACAGTAAACACTCGTTTGAAAAACATAAATGCAGTCATCAGTAACCTGGGAAGAAACTAAAAAGTCAAATTCAAACGATAAAGAAATGGGCAAGGCAAGAAAGGATATTGTTTAAGGAAGGGATGGCCGCAGAACATTTTGGGTAATGCCAAGGCACACAATAAAGAGCCAGGGAAAGGGGCTGGTGTGTTTGATGAGCCTCTATGGTGGAAATTAAGGAGGGGGCCAGAGGTGACCTCCCACTGGACCTTCTAAATGAAGACAACCACAAATGGCCAATTAGAGTGGAATCACACACTTTGTTTCACAGCACTAATCCCCTTGCAGGGAAGAAGAGGAAAAGCAAGAAAGAAGTCTTAACTTTTTGTTCAGCTCCTACGCCAGTACTCTCATGAATGATTTATTATTTGTCCTCGCTAGTCATTACCACTTCCATTTGTCTTGAATAAAAACGTAATATAAAAAAATATATATCATGTTATGTTTTACTTAAAAGAGATCTGGGGAGAGGCAGCAGTCATATTAAGACTTTAGCAGGCCTAGAATATCAATCATATCTCGATGCAGGCGCCTTGATGTCGCCATGAAAACAGTAGAGCACACTAAGAACTAAGATAATTCAAATGATTATGCACTTAGTATTAGGCTTATTGAATTTATAAATGAATATCCCTGCTAGACAATGTTATGTGCATAGAAGTTGAAATGGCCGATTTTGTCCCCGTCACTTTTTAAAATGCATAATTAGTTAAAGATGTTCTGAAAAACAGCTTAGGGTTATTCCTTCAGTTTCTATTTTGTACTATTGTAGGGGAGTGATATTGGAAATTGTTATTACCGGGCTGACTCTACTCTAGATGTGATATTGGCATAGTTCAATTGACACGTTGTTGCAGCTGTGAATGTGACGCACATGATTGATTGTTACTTGTGCGGTCAACGTTGTTGTGAGTTTTATGCTGTGTATTTTCACATTCTAATCTGTAGTAGCCTAGGCTATGCCCTTCGATGCGCCGTGATGCCATTCTTTTCTTGCTGTAATGATCCCCTCTGACCTCATACGATCCCGCCATTATGTTGCCTAAGTCAGTGTTTTCATCTGAGCCCTTATGTCCCAACCACTTTCCCACACAAAGTGACACGCTTGGTTATGCGTACAAGCATCCAACATGAGAACACATTTCAGATTTTGAATTACATTTTAAATCACACTGTTAGAACGAAAAATCCCAAATGCATGGCAACAGTGGCTGAACTATTTGACAAGCATTTACTAATCATGAAAGTATTAAACTCTGCAGAGACAGTCAGTCTTGTATGCTGCAGAGTAAATATATGAAATAACCTAATGAAACAATTTGTAAATAACAATGAATGAAAAATATCAACCAAACGAAAACAACAACGCAGAAAGCTATAAAGGCATAACAAAAGAGATCCTAAATGCTAGCAAATTGGACATATATGAAAAATGAAAGGGGGGAGAGACAAAGTGTATTGTGATTGATCACATGGTCAAGATCAATCATTATTTTTCATTCAATGATCTTGGACAACAAAAAAATCTGTTTTTAATCAAGAAAAGACCCAAAGATCATTTGCATTTTAGTTCAAACTTGTGAGGATAGATTTGGCTTTCCCCATGCTCAGGGGAGAGAACCTTCTCTCCACCTGTCGAGAGAGAAGCAACACATTTCTCCCCTCCTCCCGATTCATTAGCATGAGTGTTTCATCCGTCACTTTTGCCAAAGCTGTCATTCTCTGAGACTCTTTGGATGTTATCAGCAGCACAGCCCCAGAACAGGCATGTTGAAGGAGAAATGTACTACTTTAAGGTCTCTGAAAGGACCATACTGGGATGGGTGATCAAACCATCATAACCCTTTCTCCTGGTAGAAGTCATTTATTATTTGTCAAAATGACTTTGTTGTGCAAATTCTGCCGAAGCATGAGTGCGCTTGCCACAGATGCAAACAATAGCTGTAGCACTTTGATCTTTGTGATAAGACCTAATCATTAAACATTAAAGTACTCACAGTTTCTTTGTCCACAAACCCCCTACTGACACTACGTGCATTGATTCCAAAAGACAAAAGGGCTATTGCTATTGTTTACATTCAGGGCTAGAGCGTGCTCATGCTCAATGTTCAAACAAAGTAATTTGGACAAGTTATATTGGCAAATTGGTAAAATGCTATAGAGACGATGGTTTAATCACCCAGACAGATATTGTCGATTAATATACGTGTAACCTCTATCTAAAAATACCTAATAGTCTGACAGTGCCAATGCATGTGAAGTAATATTCCCTTTTCCCCACATCAGTGGCAACAAAGATCTAGCATGGTCCAGCAACAATGTGAGCTAGCCCTAGAACTTGACTAATAAAGCTAATCAAAGTATACATTTGAATGAATACTATAGTCTTTACACCAGGATAATCATGAACAAAGATATATTTAAATCCTAAAGCTCAAAGTTTCGCCCCAGACTGTCATGAAGAAATGTGTTAATTTTCCATATTAGATTCAGTATGATTTCTAATTCATTTTTGGCCTCAAAATGACTACAAGGAGTATGGTTAATAAAACATGACATCCACTGTACTGCTTCTCTATGCGTGACAGATTCTCAGCTGTGAACAGGGTATCAAAGGATCCTTTACCGAGAGCTACACAGATTTGACCCTATTTTTAAAGTATAAAATAGACTGCCTTAAATAAAAAGGATTCATGTTGAAAATGTATGGGTACAACTTAAAATATAAAATGAGTTCATGAATTTGAGTTTGTGAGTGAAACAAGAATGAAACCCCAGAAATACAGGTCTGCACAGTTGACAAACTTACAATATGTTAAATATTAGGATACTACAATATTATAAGGAGCCTTATATTGAGACACATACTCAGGAGCAGAACAGCCTCAGACCAAAATAGCAAACCAATAGCTTTCCTAATCAACAAATAGATAGCCAAACTGCAGGCCTAAGGCTAACAAACAGGACAAAACAATCACCCAAAGAAATGGCAGATTCCATTACGTCAATTCTGAGAATCGATTCTAAAAATAAACTGAATTTTGTTGATTCCGACTGCAGTCTCGTCTCCAAACTGTGGAAGTTTAGAAATTGTTACTTTTTTATAAAGCCTATAACATTTTTGGATTGAATGGTCGTCCATACTTCTTTAAAAAAAAATTGAGAATCGGAATCCATTGAGAATCGATTCCATCAACATAAAATCAGACTCGGAAACGACACCACAAGATCTGTAACCGTCTGGCCTAGATCTAATCTAAAAAAGAAAGCAGACACAAAAACAAAGCAAGAAAACACAAACAGCCTGGTAGCTGAGAAGCTAAGGAGCAAAGTCTCTCTCTTCCACTGCTGCTCTTTTAGATTAGATTAGATTACACTTTATTAATCATCTGGAGGGGAAATTCTTGTGTTACAGCACAGCAGCAGTCAAAGAAGATATACAAGATATAATACAATACAAAGTAGTGCTAAAGTAATGCTAAGGAAATGCTAAAATAATTACTAAAGTAAATGCTAAAGTAAGGACAAACAGAACAAACAGGGCAAACAGGACAAACAGTATACATTATAGATAGTATAAATTATACAGTGGCCCAGTGACAGTACAATTCACAGTATATAAAGTGTGTAAATGCAATGTATCCTCCAGCTGCCACCTGGGCATCCAATCAGCAGGCAGCGCTCGTTCACCAACACAACACAAGTGTTGCAGCATCTGATTGTCATAGACAAGAACGCCATAGACGATCATTCCATTAATCCTCCTGCTCATTCACACTCGACAGACAGGCACACAAGGACATACACTGGCCAGCGGGGAGAAAAAGAGAGACTGGCACAAAAGTGTCCCATAAACAATGCTACAAATATCTTTGCACATCATCTCTGTCTGATTTATGGATGGCCATAAACTCAACCATTCAAGAATTAAAATGTTTGGTATCAACAAAAGAGTTCTTGATAGCAACAATAGCAACAACTTTCTAGAACTTTAAATGCAGGAGGTCAATTGTTATTTGAAGAATTATTATCAATCATTTTTATTTTTGCAATAATCATTTATTGTAGGTCTTTACTTTTGTGAAGCACTTAATGACCTTGCTCAGTGAAAGGTGCTATACTAAATAAACCTTACTTACTTAATGATAATCAATCATCAAAAACGATTGTCTTAGATTAACAAAACAAATTGTATATCAAATGGTAGTCTGCATGAAACTTCATCGTTAGCAAAATAAAAGGATAGGTAAATCACTTTCAACTTCATCACTTAAAATAATTATACGAAATTTGATTTATTTTAATGTGAAATATGTATTTTAATCAATAAACGATGGGAATGCTGTTGTTAAGGGGTTGTGGCTGACAATGGCCAAGCGCGCATGAAGTCTTTGTGTCAGACAGAATCTCGCTCGTTCCTGCTGTCTTTGATCACTTGCAAGAGCATCAAGAGCAATGTTGCAGTAGTGAGAGCAACTTATATCTTACATCACTTGGATACGGACAAATAGTATTCCGTTGCAAAGCTTTGATCTGAACTGGTCTTTAGATGAGGGGGGTAGGTTTTTTCAATTTTACATAGACCGTTTCTGGCAACGTTAGGTAGAGTCTTGAGCGACTCTCCTTGAAGCTAGAGTCCGTATACATAATTTAAATGAGAGATGATTTCTCGCCACTATTCTGTCTAGCTGCCATGTTACACACTCCCACAGAAACTCTCCACAGGTCATCTGAGTATGAGAGGGAGAGAGACACAAAGCAAAAAGGAACTGAGACACACACACACACACACATATGCAGACAGATTCACAGAGAGAGAAGAAGATGGATCTTGAGCCATGTAACAAGTTCATATAACTCGCATCTGTCATACCCATATGGCAATAAAACGGCATGGCTGCATTTTTTAAAGAATCTCTGTAAAACCCCAACTGACAGGCCTGGGTCATCAAAAGGTTTTTAATATATATATTCACACCATTTTGGGGTAATATATATATTAAAACATAATTAAAAGATTATTACAATATAATACTATATATATATATATATATTAAATACACACACACATATTCTTGGTTTGACACTTAATATCTTCAATGAGCCTACGTTTGCCTTTTGGAGCAAAATGACTAATCCTACCATCTTCTTAACGAACTGTTTTATTTGTGTAGATGTGTATAAATAGTTATATATATATATATATATATATATATATATATATATATATATACATATAGTTACAGTATATGTATTTACCACATAACATATGTTACCAACATTCACACATCTGTTATGTGGTTAATTAGAATGTTGTATGTTGACACATGTAAGTTGTTGGTCGTTGTTATGTTGGGCAGTTCGATTGAACTGAGGCATACTTGGAAAACGGACAATATCAGACAGGGTGTGGTTTAAAAAATACCCGTATTCAAAATTACGAGGAGAAAGGGGAGGGGGAAGAATCCAACCCAAAGTCTTCCTGGAACAGGGCCTCCAAGGGCCTTGAGGGTACACCGGAGTCTTTGTAGCCCACGGGGGGTAAAGGGGTGAGACACGGTAGGTAGCACAAACAACAGTTCGCTCTATTGCAGGGGTTCCCAAAGTGGGGGTAGCGAGACACTGGTGGGGGGGGGGTGGGAGGGGGGGGGGGGTCGCCAAAATATTTCCAGAATGTGAATTTATTTATTTTTTTGGATTGCGGGAGTTGAAATGGGTAGGATTTACATGTTTCCTGAGCTGGAAGACATCATGGATGAACAGTAGCTGAGTGTTAACACTGTGAAAAAGCCTCCATGACCTTTAGAAACCCTTGAACACGTTTTTCCCAGAGGAAACAGCTCGGTAATAATATGATTGGATATGATCCCCTTCCTCAGCACTGACATACATAGAAAACATACATGGAAAATAGATTGATTGCGACTAAACGTGGAGGATGATGTCCGAGTTACCGTCTCCGAAATTAAACTACGCCTTGACTCGTTGTGCTGCTGTCATAACTATATAGGCCTACTATCACTATAATAAAATCAAAACTCTAAGATGATGGTAGTTAGGCTATTGTGTTCTCTTGCATTATCAAAGCGTGGTGTCCGTCTTTGAATAGCCTTATAACTGCGGGTGCGTGCAAAAAAAATGCATGCGTCAATCACCTCCGGGGGAAAGTGGGGGTATCGAGTCTATGGCACTGTATTTTGGGGGTTTGCGGGCTGAAACGTTTGAGAACCCCTGCTCTATAGTGTCTCTCTTCAAGATTGATCTCCTTCGATCTGGTTCCTCTTCAGCCATTGGATGATTAACATAGTCTCTTGAGGTTGCCACAGTCCTTTCTCGACTGGGACGGTTCTGCTGGCTTTTATAGATGGACGACTGGTCTAATGGCCGGCAGGTGTTCCCCCTTGCCAATCATGCAGCTGGTGAATAATAACAATAATAATAATAGTGATTATCAATCACTTCTCTCACTGATTGAGAAGTGTGTGTCTTGGAGGGAAAGTGCGTTGTCCATGGTTTTGACACCCTTCACCCCTTGTGGAGGGTCTTGGGCATCTAGGCCCTCCACATATTCTCCTCCTTAGCTCCTTGCCAGGGCATGGAGTGTTCGTCCAGAGACCCTCATCTTGTCGTGACAGGGCGTCAGCGTTCCCCTGGTCCTTCCCAGCCCTGTGTTCTGCTTTGAAGTGGAAGTCTTGTAGCTCCAGGAACCATCGAGTGACTCTGGCATTCTTGTCCTTGTTTACCGACATCCACTTGAGAGGACAGTAACAAGGGTGAACTTCCAACCAAACAAATAGTACCTTAACTGATGCATGGCCCATTTAATAGCTAAGCATTCCTTCTCAACAGACGAATATTCTTACTCATGTTTCAGTTACCTACGGCTAACATAGTTTACTGGGTGCTAGGGTTAGGGTCCACTAGGGTTGATGTGGTCGATTTGTAGTCCAATCCGCCAACCAGGCTACATTGCCCTATAGTTGACTGAGCCCCTCCGCTCTGCCACTTCATATGGCCCATGCCATCTGGCGAGGAAATTGGCCTCATTTGTAGGGAGGAGCACCATCACTTTTTCCCCCCACTGGAGTACTCTGACCTGGGCCCCTCAGTTATATACTCGTGCCTGGTCCCCCTTGCGCTTTCTGCATATGGTGCTGGACCATGGACCAGATCTTAGCCTTTCGTGCCTCCATTTGTTCCATTTGCTCCATATGCTCAATGACTTGTGGTCCAGCAGAGAACCCAGTTGAGCTCTGGGGAACTTCCCTCATAGAGAAAAGGACATCTGGTCCCCAGTTCTTCCCATCGACATTCATCATCTTCTCAATATCTGTTTAATGTTTAATTCAACTGTTCTATGAGGCCATCAGTCTGGGGATGGTAAATGGAAGTTTAGAATTTTCTATTTGTTTGTGGTGAAAATGCATCGCTGTGTATATGGCGATTACCATTGTCAATTCCCCTTAGCCAGTGCAACCTACATATATGTGACTCTATATGGACACACTGCTTGTTTTCTTCACCTCCCTCTTCATCTATGGCAATGACCTTATATGAACACACTGTATTGCACAAGTGTACTTCGCTCATAGCCTTGTGAGACCATCCAGATATTAAAGTATTAAAGTATCAGTCTGTCCACATATAGGTGCAGCTTCACAATGTTAAAAAACTCAGTATATCAAATCAAATCACTCTTGCTATCTTCGCTCTAGCCGAATCTGCTTGGAAGTAAAGCAAAAATGTATTATCCTCTGAAAAAAACCTTCCGTGCTAATTTCCGTTAATCTCTTATCTATCTCGGATAAAGTTGTTTTGCTTGCTCCATTGTTTGCTACACTTTCCTTGGATGGTTGTAATATTTTTGATAAGATAAAACACAATGTACTTTTTATTAATCCCACATGGGGAATGTAGGTGTCACAGCAGAAGTACATCACAAATAAAGTAAAGATACTGTATTCTGTAACTACTTACTAATATGCTGCAACAGTCAAAACAACATGTTAAGTATTGATTTGGGATTTAATTTAATTGTCTATGCTTAAATTACATTGCATTACCAAAATGGTAGAAAATAGGCATCATGTTCACTGTTTCTGAAAGCATGTTTGTGAAAGCCAAGTGTCTGTGCATGAGATATATTGACCACTAACAATCATGTAAACAATAATCAAGGATACATTTGTTGTTTGATATTAATATGGTGTTCAAAGATGACCATGCTATTTAGTAACGTGTTCTCTAACTGATTTTGTATGAAAATAAAGGTGAAACGAACATGATACATAAACAGCATGACAGAGATGTAAGTGCTTTGAGAATGCTCCAGTGCCATATCAATGATGGTCTATAATGGTGAAATGTGATTAATAACGATATCTGTGAACGAATTGTGATGACTTCCACAAACTCTGTGGTCTATTTCCATTTGCTCGCAATCAAACATCTACGGTATGTAAATTCAACTCTACAGATACACATGTGCACAGAAGCCTTCTGTGGGAGGTTTGAGTGTGTAGTTTGAAGTTTGAAAACATCTTTGAGGAAAATGCTTTTGTTGACATCCGTGTGCCAGTGAAAGATGTATGAATGTGTGTGGGTGTCAGGGAAGAACATTGTTCTAAGGTTCTGATTACACAAAGGAGTCACTCTTGTGTGGGAGAGTCAATATTATATGCAAGAGAAAGTAAAGTTCAGTGCCACAGAAATGAGTACAGCTTTTGTCTACTCAAATTATAGCTGGCAAAAGCTTTTTCTGTTTGAATATGACCTTGTGTTGTAAGGCTAATTCCAAAGTTCAACAGCCTTTTTGGTGTAGAGTTCGGCTGTGCTGAGGGGATTTTATTTTGCGTCAATGCTTTCTGCTGCGCTACTTTGGATGAGGTAGCCTGGAAAGATTGAAAGATGCTCCATTTAACTACGCTGGCAAACTCGTGAGGTTCTAGTGAACATTATTGTGGAAATTCACATTTTGTTGCAGTCTGCGTAAATACTTCCCAGCCTCGTGTTAAAGCATGTTAATGGCTTACGGTGCAGACACCCTGTTTTCCCAGACTCCAGTGTTGGTCAAATGAATTAATGGGAGATTGCGTCATTGCTTATTCTCTCTTCTCTTCTATGTTTCATCATGTGGATTGTTAAAGTGTAGTTTGGCTGTGATCCTCACAGTGATCTCAAGCACACCAATCATTTGAATACACCTAACCACTGCAATTATCTTAGCAAGCTATCAAGCCAAGCAAATGGTTTTGCTCTTCTTGCTTATGCCGTTTCATATACGAGTTACTCTCTGAAGGCTGCTTCACTTCATGTTTTTGTCATCTGTCTGTATCTGAGAAGTACTTTTGAAAGAAATACACATAGCATGTCTTTCTATCTTACAATGAGGTTGGACCTGCCTCTAGGCCTTTGGACTAGCAAATGCGTGCACACTCACTCACACTCAAGCAGAATATGTGGTCCCGGGCTGTTGTGATAGCCGTCTTTGTAAGCACTAGATGGTGATTCAAACAAAGAATGCAGGAACAGACCACGTTTGCTCCCCCATTAGATAATGTCATTTTTTATATGGACCTTCCTCTAGGCTTTTGGAGGAGCCCACACACCCCTTAGTCAAATGCTTCTTACACCTTTGTCATTTCAATAAAACTGTGGATAGATAGAGAAGTTGTCTTCAGAGTCCTTGATTGAATAATAGAGTTTAAGCTGACTGTCCACATATTCACATGGGTGTATTTTGAGGACAGCCCAACGATTGGTTGGTTGGCTAGGGTCATGATGATGATCATGGTGATGGGGGTCCCATAGGTGTGTGCGGTCATGAACGGTAGATAAATGCTGGTTGGTGTCGTACAGTTGTCTGACACCACTCCAGATGGGAAGGAGCAAGCAAAGGCACTGTACAACTACTGTTTCACTTATTTGTGTTACAGTGGGTTTAGTTATTTAGAAGAGGCTTTTATCGAACGGGACTTAGAGTTCATTCCCATGCTTTCCTTTAAGGAGCAGGCATCTTACTCAAAGATGCCTTCTGTTAGCTGCGGACACTGAGGATTGAACCGGGGTACAGCCTTCAGCTGGGAGTCAAACACCAATGACGGGACACTATCCTGTCCCCCACACAAGGGCAGGTTGTTTGAGTTTGTGTGTTAGGGATTATAGGTCAGAATTCGCAAGGTATTTCAAACATGTGCAGGTTTTGTTTTAACGTCCTCTCAATGATAAAAAGCCTTCGTTTTGGTTTGAACCTTAATTGATCTACTTCTATAATTGTATCATCAGAGTTTTGATTACATTCATAATTGTGAGTATACTATGGAGTTTATATGAGTTTTCAAGTTCATTGCAATCCAAGAGAGTGTTTTTGAATAAAACAGGTTTTGGGTCTAACGGCCCCCAATACACAAATACACAAACACAGCATTTGTACCAGTACTATGCCATTGTGTGCTCTGGTAGTGCGTAGGGACCAGTCATTAGTTAGCAATGGGAGGCTGTAGTTAACGGGGCAACGAAAGGATCACACCCATTTAGAAAGTATTAAGCTTGAGAACTCTCCCCAGGAACTTGCATTGTACAACAGAACCCATCAAGTCATTTTATAAAGCTTGGTTAGCAAGACTTTAATGGTAACTAGCTTCAAGCCCTGATCCCAAATGCAAAGGAAATACTCACAAAAACAAAAACTCTAGGTGCCACTTGTGTCAGTGTAAGGTTGTAGGATATATAGACTTTAATCTTTATATATTACATGCAGTGTAGCATAATAATTTATGTTCCCCCACTGATCCTTGGCTAGTGTGTAGATACTAATACAAACTGCTGTGGTGGGCTTTTCAGAATTGACTGGCTTACTAGATAAGAACACTTAAGATTCATACTATTATGCTGTTAAAGGGGGACCGTCACACTTGCTCTTTTCTTATATAAGGCCCTCATTTGGGTGTCGTGAAAAAATGCGGTCTGCAACATCGTCAAAAAATTCAACCTGTGACGTCATTGGATTTGTGTTTTCTGTTGGACCACTGGACAATTTCAAAATTCTCCGCAAATTCTTCGCAGAAACAGAGTTTATGTTGCAGACCGCGATTTGCAAACGAAGTATGAAGTATGCTTATGAAGCGGAATATCTAAAATAAAAATTCACTTTTCTTTTTCATTTCTGCACATTGTCACCTGATCTGGCTCATTACATATTCTGGGTTGTGTTAATTAGGAACCCCAGATGGTCGACTCAAAATACTGTGAATGTAGTTTCCATCCTGAACTTGGAAGTTCTACCTCTGCGTTTGCGAGTGACCTCACTTGTTTTTGTGCATGTGTTTATTGTTTGTTTGTTGTGTTTATGCAGAGCCTTGTGGTCAGAGGTTGCGGTTACCAGCCCCTGAAGTGGATTACGCCCTGCATGGAGGCACACAGTGGGGTCAGGCCACAGTATCACATAAAGTGCCGCAGTGCTCCTTATCCACAAAGAAACACAGTGTCACATCAAAAGTGGATTAGCCAAGAATCCTATTCGTCCTATTTGTATCCTTTCTGTTTGTCTCTTTGTCTGTCGTCGCCTATATAACATCATCTAACAGCTTTGTTTTTCACTCATCGTCATGGTGCTTTGTGATGCTCAATTATCCAAAACACTGATTTCAAAATGAAGGCATGTCTTTTTTTATACTTTTCTATACTTCTATACTATTTTTTTTGCCTCACCCTCTTATGACCACCACCACCATCTCTCTCTCTCTCTCGCTCCCTCTCTCTCTTCCTCTCTCTCTCGCTCCCTCTCTCTCCCTCTCTCTCCCTCGCTCTCTCTCTCTTCCCCTCTCCCTCGCTCCCTCTCTCTCTTCCTCTCTCTCGCTCCCTCTCTCTCCCTCGCTCTCTCTCTCTCTCGCTCCCTCTCTCTCTTCCTCTCTCTCTCGCTCCCTCTCTCTCCCTCGCTCTCTCTCTCTCCCTCGCTCCCTCTCTCACGCCTAATGCCTTTTTCTACTCTTCCTTCTCCTTCTGAGGCTCCCCCTCAAGGCATCTCTTTTTTATATCTTGACTCAACGCATCTATTTTTCATACTAGGAATCTCTCTGCACCCCAACCTCGTTACACCCCCCACCCAATCCTAGCTGCGGTTTCGCTGGTAAAGCAAAGCTGCCTGAAGGCAGTGCAAGAAGGACAGAATGTAGCTTGCGTTCGTGGTAAGATACTTGGATGTTATACACCTGTCATTCCTGTTTGGCACCTGCCATCCGCCGTGCTCCCTAGTTTGGGATGTGGTTGGTCCCTGTGTTGCTGAGCTACTTAGTTCGGATGTTGTTGTGTGGTACACAAAGCAATGGTTTTGACCTTTCTGTCATGTAATATATTTTGTTGTTCTATTTTCTGCACTCTGACATCTCGCTGCATGTCTCAGGGTAATTTCAGATACACTCGGTTTGAATGTCTCTTCCACAGCTTTACCTCCCTGTGTGTGTGTGTTTGTCTGTGTGTGTGTGTGTGTGTGTGTGTGTGTGTGTGTGTGTGTGTGTGTGTGTGTGTGTGTGTGTGTGTGCCGCAAATATCTAGAATGCAACACTCAAACTAATAGCAGCCAAAACCACCTTATATGTACGACATTGTCCTTGGTAATGACTACACTTCTACTTATTATACTCTCTTTGAGCAGTGGTTGGAAGACAGCTATGCAGTGGTCTTCCATGGTTTCATGATATGTGTGCAGAGTGGTAAAAGGAGGTGGTATTGGGGGTCATGAGGGGTCATGGGGTCCCAGAGCATTGTATAGTATATTGTCTTTTCTTAATAATATGAATAACCTTTATATCTATAGAACATTTTAAAAGTGTGCATAAGACCAAGGAATGAGAACATTTCACATGAAACATCATAACTCATGTGAATATTATGTTATGTGCTGCATTAATATTGTTTGCGTCCATTCTTTTATTTCGGAAAGGATGTGTATGAATTTGGACCCAGACGTCCATTCTGAGAGAGAGACAGCGACTGCCTGGTGGGGACCATGATTAATAGGGCAGATCAGGAATGAGAGACAGGGTATAACAAAGGATAGATTGTGCACTCTGGATAATGTAGTCATTTAATATGACATTTAGGAGGGGCTCTGGACAATTCACAGCATACTTCTGAATCTGTATAAGCCTAAACAAGGGTAGGCCTGCAAACCAGGGCAACGTTGTTCTTCAATTGTGCATACTGTGTGAGCAGCTTACCAATACAACTATCCATTTTGGACATAAAGGATACAATTGTTTGCATTAATGAAAAACAGGTTTTCTGATAATATACTCATGCAGTTTGGGTCTTCATTGTCACGAGAATATACAGCAAAGCTATCTGGCAACAACTGAATTGGCACAATTTTCAGCCTATCTGGAATTCAATTAAATAATGCTTATCTGTATAATGGATATATTTTGCACTCCACACAGACATACACACACAAACACACATAGACACAAACACACGCACACACACAGACACAAACACACATATCCCCCAGTGTCCACTTTGAAAGGAAAACATGTCCACTGGTCGTTGATATTATGGTATGGGTGTGGTAGGTTTACGACACTTCCCTTAGAAATCATCTCTCTCTCTCTCTCTCTCTCTCTCTCTCTCTCTCTCTCTCTCTCTCTCTCTCTCTCTCTCTCTCTCTCTCTCTCTCACTCTCTCTCGCTCTCACTCTCTCTCTCTCTGTGTCAGGGTAGTTGCTAATGTGGCCCACTAGAGGGCCCACAGTGAGTCTTGTTGTTGGTGGCTGCTCATCCAGTAGTCGACTAGTCCGCTGCCTCAGTACCAGGCAGGCTGGAGGAGGGTGCAACATCGCTGAGCCGATTACACGCGGAGGAGAATAGTCCGGCAGAGGAAGGCTACTCCATGCTGGCCGTGATCTAACGGGCTCAAGAAAAGAAGAAGAAAAAAGCTGTGGATTCAGCGTCTTTAACACATGCATCTTTTGGAATTCAAGGAGTCCGTATTAACAATGCACTTCCCCAGAGCCACCGCGATCCTTCTCGTGGCATCATTAACGTTACAGGTAATCTGTTCATGTGTTTTAATTCGCCCGTTTTATTGCACCGAGGTTAGGCTCCGACGAATGATGGCGTGTACGCGGCGCTGTTGCCTGGTTTGGTCGGACATCAACGCATGGTTAAGCGCTGACGGTGGACCATTTCGAAATCACTACAGAGGACATAATTCGCTTTACGTCTAGTGTCGCGATTCGATATCCATCAAGGCTTGCTTTATATACCTCTACATTTCTCTTACGCTAAGCTTTGTGGTCGAGCATAGAAACCTATATTTACAATGTCTCGGGAACTTGCAATGGCTTTACACAACGATGCTCATATAGAGGCTTACTTACAGTGTTCCATGTCGCCCTATATAGGGCAGCCTTATGAACAATAGACTTAACAAGGACCGACATGGAAGCCCTAGGACAGGTCCTTGTATTAAAGCCTATGGCTTTAAATAATTTCAAGCCTACCAGGAGAGGGGTTTCGAGAAATGCTTAAAACAGTACACCTAAAAGGATCGCTGAGATCTGTATACATAGACGCTGGTCTGATCGTTTGCATGCACCCACCTGCGGGAGCCCGTCCTATGAAGAGAGTTCCCTCTGCTCGGGGGATGGGTAACATTAGGCCCGGGGGCGACGCCGGGTGCTCGCTGTGAGTGATGATCAACCGCATCCCCGGGGTCAAACATCGGCTATTTATTGGTTCACGCGTCTTCTCTCCTCTGTTATGCCAGTGTTGTATTGAACACAGCGATGGCAAGCAGAGTGGAGGGGATTGATCCTAACTAATGGCCGTGGCAGTGGGATTCGAGTTACTCGTTTTAAAGACGCGCAGCCCCGAAGGTCCGCCGAGCACCTTGTGTGTGTGTGTGTGTGTGTGTGTGTGTGTGTGTGTGTGTGTGTGTGTGTGTGTGTGTGTGTGTGTGTGTGTGTGTATGTGTGTGTGTGTGTGTGTGTGTGTGTGTGTGTGTGTGTGTGTGTGTGTGTGTGTGTGTGTGTGTGTGTGTGTGCTGATTTTGCTCTTGGTCGCTCCTTCCTCCTCAGTGAGGAGGGGCAGTGTTTTCCTCAGTGACTGTTGATAACTGCTTTGCCTTATTTGGTTATCGTTTTGAGTAACATGTACAATTGAGCGTGGTGGAATGGGCCGCCATTAAAAACAGGAACTGAGGAGGCTCACCCCAGGTCTTTACATATGTGTGATGTGACAGATACAGACAGCTGTTAGTCATTAGTTATAGTTCCTGATCTCGTTCTTGACCAGTCTCAACCGGCTCTGGGTGTACTAAGCTTGACCTGTGTTATTAGGCATGGGGTTACGTAAGGCTAATAGGGTTATGTGTGTATTCATGGCGCCTCAAAGTGTTTGTAATCAACACCAGAGTGCATTAACTTGAGAAGAACCATTCTAACTCCCCCCCCCCCCCCCGCCCCCCAACACCTTTCACATCCACTAAACAAACTGCTACCAGCAGACAGACAGACACACAGGCCCCCAGCATCTCAAGCCACACCGTCCCCATGACAACCATACCCTACAGTGAAGACTTTTGTTTTCCAAGTCTAAAAAAGGGGGAAAAGCTGGGGCCGTGAACAATGATGAAGGCACAAAACATGTTTGCGCTGCAAGGAGCATAGCCACCATCGGCATACTTGGCCTATGTCAAAGGTTAAATCACATGACCGCGTAAGCTAGCACTGACGCCCTATAAATCCAATATGGTGGCGCCCCACAAATGGGCAAAAAGTAAACAAGAATGAATCAAACTGCCAGTATGCTTTCATTTGCTTGCAACAACAACATCAGCAGCAGCAGCAACAACACCAGCATTAAAAAAAAAAAAAAGTAACATCACCAATAACAATAGCAAATCACTTTTATTAGTGCTATGCTGAGGAGGGAGCTGATCATCAAACGTATAATCCTGGCATCGTTGGGCCACATGGCACTAACTTCTTCAGCAACACTGCAAATTGTACCTACTATTGTTGGCAATTTCCAGTTCTAACAATGTCCAATTAATTGATTTGTATTTCTCTCACTGTGTAATGTTGTCCTAAATCTGTATCTGGTGCCGACATTGTTTACCTTTATGGAGGGGGGGAGGGGTTCCTTCCCTGATCGTAGGATGTCTAGACGGTAATTAGCCACATTAATTGACCCAGTTAAGTGTCTGCTGATGGTTGATTTCAGTCGGTGTGAAAGACTTTGGATTGAATTGCTATTGAGCGTGCTTTTGGTATTTGCTCCATGCTGAACTATTTGTGTTGCACGATGGATCGTGATTCCATTTGACAAGATTCAAAACAGACACCCCAGCTTGTCCTTGAGTTAGATCAAAACATTTAATAAACCAAGATCAGCAAGACTAACACTGACAGATATATTTTATTACAAACAGATCACCTCCAAAACACATCATCCTTTATCCCCCCCCCACACACACACACACATACATGCAAATAACATGAATAATAGCAGTGAGCCAAATCCATCACACATAAATGGACGATATTAATGTTAAAGATCAAACATTAATATGCTAAATATCGTCTGTTTATGATACAAACTTGTTTTCTGGGTTTGCTTCTTGCAACGTGCAGCTACAAAGCAGACTCCAGAGGAGCCTGTGCTTATGAACAACGTCTGAGTGATAAAAGATCCCCTACATGAATAATTGAACTCAAAGAAGAACTTGAAAATTACACTGAAATGATGCATCGAAGAGAGCCATTTTACCAATAAGAGCTGTGCAGATAGTATATGAAAACCAGGTCGTTGTACTTCCTGCTTTCACCATTTATTATATATTATAACCTCAACACAAATTCATTTATTATCATTGCTTTTCCCAACACCATGGCAACCAGCAATTAAGAAAAAAAAAACGATGGTTGATATCGTTATAATTTGAGAGAATCTGCTTGTATTTATGGGATCTGAAAGGTACTCTACTGTTGTATTGTTGGTAGGTGTTCCTGTGTAAGCACGATGCAATACATCTAATCCTCGTCTTCTCCCCTTCTGTCCAGGCTGCGTGTGTGTATGGCGGAGCGGCCCAAGGGTCTGTAGGGGCGGAACAGGCCTGGATTTCATGCACCAGGGGCTTCCCGGACCAGGAATACAGCATCATGGTGGATGCAGATCTCCAGAAGGGACAGGCTCTCCTCAATGGTAAGTAAACCAATTCACCCATAAGCACACCTCCATTTTTCTTAATTTTGTATCGTCTTGCTGTCACGCACACACCCACACACACACCCACGTACATAGACACAAACACGGACACACATACACATACACACACACACACACACACACACACACACACACACACACACACACACACACACACACACACACACACACACACACACACACACACACACACACACACACAAATAGAGACATACACACACACACACACAAATAGAGACATACACACACACACACAGGCATACACACGCATCATATACACGGACACACATACACAGACACACACAAATGCACACACACTCACACAGAGACACACACACACACACATACATAGAGACACACACACACACATACACAGGCACCACATACACAGGCATGTACACTGACACATACTGACACACACACACACACACACACACACACACACACACACACACACACACACACACACACACACACACACACACACACACACACACACACACACACATTTACAAACAAACTCCTCACACAGAGTAAGTGTGACATGGGCAGCAGTTCTAAGTGGTAATCCCCTAGCCGTGGGTGGGGGGCTGTGTGTCTGGAAAGAAGTCTTCACCGTGATATTTGATTGCTCTTTGAGTGGAACTGGCGCTTACGATGACGTCTGCAGATTATGATTTGATTCAATTTGTGGTTGTTCGAGGAAGTGTGTGTGTGTGTGTGTGAAGGAGGTGAAGAGTGATTAAGAGAGATGCAGAGAAAGAGAGATTGTGAGAAAGAAAATACGTATCATGTTCTGTTCTGATGTTCTAAAATAGGATGGATATCATGTAATAGTACCACCTAACAAATCACCAATCTAACACTGACACCCACATAAATACCTATCAAACCTACATTTAAAATTTACATTATAATTTACACATCAGATATGAATCTGATCATTATTTGGAGTTGAAACTGTATTTAATAGAAAGGTGCTGTAGGTAAGATTTAAGAGCTATTATTTGAGTACTATTTGTTGAATATGAAACTCTTAAACACTATGTGTTTGTTGTGGTTACTCTACAAATGTTTGAGATTTCAAGCAAAAAGAAAGAGACGCTGCTGCTTTTGCAATTAACAGCATTTTACCAGGAAGTATTTTAAATAATAAGCGAGAACAAGAGGTCTGATCACATATCTGGCCACAGAGTTTGCATGCAAGTGTCAGGTCTGGACCATAGACCAAAATATAAAAATATGGATGAGCGTCCGTGACGTCACCCATTGGTTTTCACACAACCGGTTTGAGAGTGTAGAAGATTTGCAGTCTACAGAGCGTAACCATTGTTGGAGATTTTTGCAGCCAGCAGCAGAAACAATCTATATTTGCCCCATTGAGGCTGGGAATTGCTTCGCACTAGTCTATGGCCAAAACTCATTAATATTCAATCCTTAATGACTTTTTAATGAAATAAAACTGTCAACCAGGACCTTTGAAAAGGCATAATATGAAGATGAACTAGCCACTGAGATCCTAACTGAACAAAGAACAAAAAACGATTGGCTTTGTATTACGAGTATGTACACACATTTCTTCCCATTGACTTGAAATGGTGGTGAACCACCTCAAGGCCATTAGAGGAACCCCGTGTTCGTCTCACTCTTCCACATGAGCTGCACAGACGGACGGTCATGGCTTCCGCTTGGTCTGGAGCAAAGTCTGTGATCACAAAAGTCACAATACAGCGTCATACAGCGCATCAACAGGTCAAACAAACGCACTGTAGTAAATGATCTGCCGCCTAGCAGACTCGGTGGCGGATCAAACGTAGACAGGAAGAAAACTCTTTAGGAGATGCGCAAAAAACACTTGGGGGCACCGTCTGAACATTGAACATTAAACTCATCTAAAACAATCTTCAAAAAGATAATATGTGTATCATGATTCATGTTAAAAGGCACAGGAACTTCTCCTTGAAAAATCGTCAACCAAAATGAGGATTCATGAACCTAGATGTAGTCGTCATAAATGATCTCCAAACTGAAAGTGAGACTTGCAGTGCCCTGAGAGGAAAGGCTGTATTGAAGGAAGGATGTGAAGTTGCACTTAATGTTACAACTAGCTCATTCAATCTCTTTTTTCCTCATCTGTATTCTGACAACTAGAGTTTGCTGCGTGACGGTTGGGAAGTTCTCAGTCCCATCCTTCTTTTTTGTCTATAGGCCAGATCACTATCTGCTATGGAGGCATCTCCTACCATTGTTCAGCAGATGACATCCAGCTGCATGCATCACTTAATCCGGATAACCTCGGTAACTTGTGTACGCAACAAAAACCTTCAGAACTGGACGTCCTCTAATTTCCTCCATCTGAACAAAGAACAAATGCGCGGTTCCCGTATTTGGTCAGGAAAACATCACAAACAATATTCATTCATTCACTGACCTCATAGCTGCTGATAAAAAGACCACATCAAAGTCCCTCAGCGTCATCTTTGACCCAGAATTAATGTGAAAATTATGTAAATAAACTGGTTCAATCTTGGTTCTTCCAACTAGATACATTGTGAAGGGTCAGTATTATCTCACAACACCTCAGATTAAGGATTAATTAGCGCCTTCGTTTATTTATTTTTTTTGGACTACTTTACTGCAATTCTGTTTCATGCCTATCCCAATCACTTTTAGTTCACCTTCGGCTGGTCCAAAACACAGCTGTTAGGCTTTCAACGAAGTCCAGGCGATGCTTACGAATCCCCCGTATTCTTCTGTCCTTGCACTGGTTGCCAGTGAAGCAAATTATTCATTTGTTTTTTGTTTTTATCCAATTTTACAATGAATCAAAGCACAGCAGAACGTGAGGCCACTTGGATCTTTGAACCTCGGTCCGCTGCGCAGCGGAGACCCGCAGGCAGCACCGGTCCCCCGGTACCAGCTCCCCCTTTCGCCTATTATACCTGCAGTTTCTGTTCAGCGTTTTAAAAAGCTTTTAGCAACCTGTGAAAATGGACCTTTATTGAGTAACTGTGGTGTCTGGTCCCATCTTCTGTGTGGGTTTTCCAGATTTACCGAATTGCTGTTTATTTTCCATCATGCTTTTTTGTTCTCCTTTTTATTCGTTTTCTTTCCTGTTGTTGTATCGACTTGTATTTTGCCTTTATGTCTGTTAACACTTTGTGACAGCCTGTATGAAAAGGTGCTGTATTAAGGTGCTATATAAATACATAATTATTCATATTACTTTTTCATTATTATTATTATTATTAATAATTCATACTCAAATTTCAGAAGTAAGAGAACTAGGGTGATTTTCATATTTTTTGTGTTACTATGGATGGTGTCTTACTGCTAAAATAGTTGCAATTCCATTTATTTTGGCTGATCATTTGTAAAATGTTTGTTTGGTCAATTTTCATTTGCCAAACAGATATCGACTATAGTTTTGTGAACTTCTACTACTGGCATGCTAGTATACAGTACAATATATCATCCAGCCCGAGAGCAAACTCAGCAGGACGACTCAAGTTTCTTTGGTTCAGCGCTTTTCTGCCTCAAGTCTTGGAACAATGCCTCCTCAACCCATTTTCTGATTATTGTTTCTTTTCACATGATGCATTGAGTTGCACCTTGCAGAGCACTCTTAAGGCGTGTGTTTGCGTTTGCATTTTGGCAACATGAACAATTGCCTTTTTATAGTTGAGTGTTGCAATAGATAGATACTCGAAATTGGATCGTTGAAAGGTCTAAAATCGGGTTCAAGGTATTTTGCAACCTAGAACAGGAAACCCATTTGTGTGTACTGACGTTGGACGTGCTCCCCCATCTCCAAACTAACGGCGTAAGGCCCAATTGTATTCTGCAGCGTCTAGGATTATCACAGTCAAGCAGGAAGACAACATCCTGACAGGGACTGTCTATCCTCGAATGATACCAGTTCAAAACATTTCAATTCCAATTGTAACGCTAACATACACTTTTTGGTCACAGAATCCACACTGTATGTATTTCTGTTTGCCCACCACTTTATGTTTTCTGGGCAAAATCAATATGAAATCTAGGTCTTAGCATTTGATTAATAGGCGCTTTTCTCTACATACAGTATTTGTTGTTATTTTCCCTCCTGCAATTTGTAATTAGTCAAATTTCATATAAACGGAGTATTTTTGCAATGTTCAGAATGAACATTGCATAGAAGTGATGCATAACACAAGATATCTAAATGAGTTTCTCAGTCTAGTCAGCTGCATTGATTATGATGGACAGCTAACAGATCTGACAAATGGACACAACAGAGTCGAAATGAAGTGAAAGCCGATGTATTTCTGCCCTTAGTGGCACTGGATGCTATAACTGCACACACACACACACACACACACACACACACACACACACACACACACACACACACACACACACACACACACACACGATACAAATACTGTTTGTGTATTAAGTCAGGAATTTATCAACTCTATCTCAAAGCAGATAATCTGGTGTTGTTGGCTGAACCTAAATCCTACTTTGCCTGGAAATGGAATGTAACGAGTGAATAAGAAAAATTTATATATTCATTTGTGATTTGAAGACAAGTATGTGGTGGGTGATTATTATCATATCATAACAAGATTACGTAGATATGGTGTGGGATTCAGGTGTGGAGCGGAACAGTCAGCATGTCAATAGCAAGCAGTGTTTCTGTCGGAACAGTCGGCGGGTTTGGATTGATTACATGTTCATGCTCTCTGGAACACCAAAGCATCTTTATGTTGCTTACATTAATAAGAGATTTGTACTAATAACGGCATACAATTATAAAATAATTAGCCGTATGCAGCTATTAGCCAAGATTACAGTAATGTCATGAACATGGATAGATGGATAGACTATACGACTACATATTCAGTGATGTGTAGGATGTAATGGTACATCCTCTTCCAGATCTTTATCCGTACACTGCAAGGACCCGTGTCTGTTAACGGCAGGGACTAGTGCTGTGAGTTTGCATGTGAGTGCACAATGTTATTGTCGTTGCTGCACCAGCCGAAACGCCGTGTGTATAGCGCCACAGAGAGTGATTGTGTTGTTTTGCAATGGGAAAAAAATAGCTTGGACTCCTGCGGCTCATAGACTACCCGTTCCTACATGGACTATGCACAAAGACAGAGAGAGAGAGAGAGAATGAGTAACAAGCAGCCTGTGTCTTGTGTTGTGTGTGTGTGTGTGTGTGTGTGTGTGTGTGTGTGTGTGTGTGTGTGTGTGTGTGTGTGTGTGCTCGTGCATGCATGGGTGCCTTGTATGTGTGTTTGTGTTCTGTGAACTGTAACGAGGCAGCACTGACAAGATCCGACAGAGCCCCAGAGAGGACAGAACTCTCTGAGTGTCCTTCCCAGTGTTTTACCACACGCATGCCTGCATGTGTGATGACCATTTGTGTTTATTATGTTCCTGAACCACAGACCACCGTCACTTTGTTGACTGCACCATTTCAGCTACAACAAGGAGAATGGACTCAGGGTGTGGGGTATGGTAGTGTGTGTGTGTGTGTGTGTGTGTGTGTGTGTGTGTGTGTGTGTGACATTTGTGTGCGGGGGTGTGTGAGAGATGTGTATGTGTGTGTGACGTGTGTGTGAGACGTGTGTGTGTGGGTGTGTGTGACAGATGTGTGTGTGTGTGTGTGTGTGAGACGTGTGTGTGTGTGTATGTGTGCGTGTATGTGTGAGATATTTGTGTGCGGGGGTGTGACAGATGTGTGTGTGTGTGTGTGTGTGCGTGAGACGTGTATGCGGGTGTGTGTGAGAGAGATGTGTGTGTGTGTGTGTACACGGTAGAAAAGACACCAGGCTATGGTTAATTATTTAATTGGAACAGATAAGGGCCTGGTAAATCATTAATGAGGAGATGGAAATGAAAGGGGGTATTCTGAGCAAGGGGACATTTTTCCTCTCCTTTATCTGGGGGCAGGAATCGAGGCGGCCGAGCGAAAAAGGAGGTCATATTGAGAGAGAGGATGACAGAGGCTGTTGTGTGTTATCAGGGTCACAGCACAGAGAAATGGAGGGAAGCGGAACGGTGGGGGGGGGGGGGGGGGGGGGCATGGCCGTCCGACCTTCCTGTCCGATTCCCACGTGCATTCCTGTCTTATTAGCAATGAGCAATGAGCAGCAGTCAGCGATATATTCACCAACTTACTGTCAGCCGCCGGTCACGACCACAGAAACGCTTGTGTGCGCGCACGTGGAAATAGTCTTTGCGGAGCAAAAATAAAGAAGTGCTCTCCCGGTCTCTGGCAGGGGCATACAATGAGCACATTCATCTCTGCTTCAACCGAACGCCCTCCCCCGATTCCCTTCCTCCCCCCTCTCCCTCCCTCCCCCCTCTCTTCCTTACGCCCTGTGTACGGTTGTCTCTTTCACTTGCCCTTACCCCCCCCCCCCCTCTCTCTCTCTCTCTCTCTCTCTCTCTCTCTCTCTCTCTCTCTCTCTCTCTCTCTCTCTCTCTCTCTCTCTCTCTCTCCCATGCAAGGGGTCGCCCCAGTTTTTTGATGGCCTAATACATCACTGTCTTCCTCTCCCTCTTTTTGTGCTGTCCACAGAAAAGTCACCAAAAGGGGCAGAGGTGGATGGGGGGGGGGGGGGGGGGGGGGGGGGAGTGGTGGGCTGTGGGGAGTGGTGGGCTGTCAGTCTCAGCGAGAGATCTCTGTTTTCTTTTAAATATTTTGTCTTTTTTCCATCAATTCTTTAAAGAGATCCTTTTGCATTAACACTTTCCTGGCCTATCCCTCTCATTCCCTGTTGATTGCCCAATTAGATTGATTCCTTCATTTGCAGAAGAATGATGAGAGAGCGGGGCTTCTGTCAAAGCCAATTCGAATTTGAGACAATTTTGCATTGATTTGTAAAAAGAAAATGTTGTACATATGAAGACTGAATGAAGAATGAAGAATAAATACGAGAAATGTTATGTTGTGTGATATAGGAATTATGGATTTGAAAGTCATTGCATAATGTGTGTGCAGGAGCTGTGTGTGTGTGTGTGGGGGGGGGGGGGGTTTGCTTGGATTGAAGTGCTAGACACGGTCAGCACCCACAGGATACAGGCGAGAAGAGTTCGCTTTCCAAAACAAACTGGATATGATGAAACACAGGCACCGAAGAGAAATGGAGGGGGCCTTTAATTTGTGTGTGTGCGTGCGTGGGTGTTGGACATTGAGAACCAGTACCCAGACTTGAATCGGATTGGCGTGCACTTGGCTTGTTAGTTGAATCATGTCATTGTTATTCAATCTTGCCTTGTTATCAGGGGATGATAAAGCTGCAATGTTATGAACCCTAATGAAGCGCCTCCAACTTTTTCTCAACAATTCTTCATTTGTTGAACAACTACAACTTTCACCTTGACATGGAGAATTTGTGTATATGACCATTGTCTACCATAGGTTAAATTATTCAATCAGTTCAAATGAAGACTAATAATATCAATGTCAAAGTGAGGATTCTGCAATGCTTTGGTCAATTCCGAAATAGGTATTCATACCTCCAATTTTCATTCTGAAAGTTAAAAGAAAAACATTTCCGAGATTCAAAGAAGTTGAGGAGGGCCCTTGAAGGGCCAACATACAAAATCTATTTTAGTAATTTGAGATTTTGTGTTATTTATTTATTCAAACATTACACATGAAATAAATGCCAACCAACATGTCTGTGTGTGCATCCTGAAGACATGAAAAGACTAATAGAGGGACACGAAAAAAATAACATGACTTTGAAACCCCAAACTGCCCTTTCTGAGCTGATACGGTCTTTTCCGGCTCACAGTTTCAGTTTGCAGAGATTTGCCGTCATGCCGGAAAGATTTCTTCTCCATTGTTTCAGTGGAGGAGTCAAGAAAGAAACAATCTTGTCCTTGCAGCGAGTAGCAGCAGTGACCTGGTGTGCGAGTCATGCTGGGAGTTCTCCAGTTTCTGTTTCAGCGCTGGGGCACCTCCTCTGTTCCTCGGTTGATTTAACATCATTTGACTCACGGATAATCCCTGACATGAATTGCACTCTGCTTGCATGTAAACCTCGTTCCCATGTGTACTCAAACAGTCGAAAACATTCGACGGAATGCCATATATATGCGAATATTTTTCAATGTTTTTGATGAAATTCGTTGTAAAAAAACCTCATATTTCTTTTCTTTGTGTTTGTTGTTGTTGTCATTCTTCTCGATCCCGGGCTGTTGCTTGGTGTACACAGCAAGAGAACGGAAATTGCGTTTCTCTAGACCGGAGAAGGGATACAATTCCTGGCCTTCTCTTAGCCTTGCTCGCATGTGGCCAGTGTCTCTCTATTTGCATAATTTCTACCCAAACTAGATAGCCCTTTAATATCTGTTGCTAAGCATATTGCCTAGAGATTGCGGAAACTAAGTGCACCTCTTCATGGTTAATCTAATCGTATGGCCGTGCATTCGTTCATTGATTACTGGGGAGGTTAAGTTGCTGTCACAAGTGAATGCCTCCGACCAAACAACAAGTCGTGTTCTGGTTGGTTACTCGCTGAGAAACAAAAAGTGATAACGGAGAGAAGAGGAAGAGTAGCCAGAGGAAGAGACAAGCCACATCATTGTCCTTGTGATGGACAGCCCAGTGAAAACAGGCTTCAGCCATTCTGCCAGTCTGCATGCTCTTAATGTGATTTACCAAGGCAACAACTGAGTGTGTGTATGTGTGTGTGTGTGTGTGTGTGTGTGTGTGTGTGTGTGTGTCTGTGCGTGTGTATTTTGTACATTATACAGGGGTAATAGAATTTGTTGAGCTTGTCACGATTCATTTTGGCTCTTTCACAATTATCCTTCCATTGCACTTCTGCAAGACTGCTGCTAAGTACCCCTAAGTACCCTCGACACTCCTTCACATTTCCTTCTTATGTGCGTTCTTTTGTTAGCATGAAAATATGTACATTAGAGAGATGATCATGTGTGGGTGTGCTTTTGTGTTTAATTGTGAAGCTGGCTCAGTCACCTGGGCCGTGTCCGCACAGGAAGCCTTCGTTCTTAACTCTTCATTCAGCCTTCACGCTTCATTCTGAATCGCCGGCTCATATCTGATTTCTTTTGGATGACTGTCCCAATCTATTTTTAGGATCCATGCCATATCCAGTATGCAATTTGAGCTGACGGCTGATGCCTCAAAGACATGTATTTTCAGAGTGACAACACGAAGTGTCATCACGTCAAGCACTTTCCCTCATACTGCAGCGCATTATGGTTTGCCGTGGTCCTAATCGTTGTTCTTCGTTAAAAACCGAATGCAATTGTGTACTGCAATAAGACAATAATGTATGTGACTGAATTGAGGCCCCTACTGAATCACCAGTCAGACGGTGGTGCCTGTGTGTGTCCCACACACCTAATGCTTGCACACACACTCCACTGCGTCTCTGCGACTCCGACTTTACATTGCTTTGTGGCACCCATAGCATTTATGCTATGGGTGCTCTATCTGCCTGTTGTGTTTGTTTTGCGTCTGCCTTTCCTCTACCCATATCATTTGTTTTATCTTCCACCTCATTAGTATGTCAACCAGAACATTTGTGTCACATCCCGCCCCCTTCGTTGAAGACTTCACTCTGTCCTTGTGTTTCCTGGTCCTGATGGTTCCCACTCACCTTGATTGTTTTCACCTGTCCCTCATTAACATTCCCCTCCTAGTGTATTTAGTTGGCGTGTTTCTCTTCCTCTGTGCCAGTTCGTCTTTGTTACTCTGTGTCGAACGTTCCAGCATTACTCCTAGCGATTTTTACGATTCCTGTTTTTTTTTTTTAATCCCTGCCTGTTATTCCCGACTACGCCTTTGCCTTCTCCCTACCGTATTGTTTGCCTGATTTCCAACTGATTACCCGTGTACCGAACCACTATGCCTGTCTACTCCCTGCTGGATTGTTTGCCTGATCTCCAACTGATTACCCGTGTACTGACCCTTGTTTCTTAGTAAAGACCATTCTTACTATCCAGACTGTTACCTCCGAGTCGTGCTTTTGAGTCCTTTTTTCCCTGTGGTTCACCTACTCCTTACAATTTGCTCCAGTGACACTCATTTTATAGTCTTTTGTTTTGACAATCGACTTTTGAGATTATTGGCATGTACGCACAGTTACATACACAAACTATCCATCCGCATATATCCAACCATGTCAAAATTACTTCCACAAGCATACTTACTCATATAATTATGCAAAACCTTAATTTATACAGTCATATTTATACAGCGTAATTAAAAAATTCAGTCTCATTAAAGCCACGAAAACCCTTAACTATATCCCTAAATATAGCTGGCCAACATATAGCAAGAGGCTCAAACATTGCTGGTAAGCAAAACACAAAGGGGATCCTATTCTCGTAGCAACATCTAATTGCATGGTCGATATTTATTTTTTATTTTAGATTGTTAGGTTCAGGTATGCGGTTTGAAATGGTTTAGCAGTTGAGTTTAGGTTAAGGTTGAGTAGTGGGAGATTAGCAAAAATTCTAGGCAGACTCACAATAAACTATCTGTACATAACCCATAGATAGTGAGTACTGCATGGTTAGAGATCATATACATTGTCTACATTCTGCCTATTTCTGTACACCAGAAGGTATGTTCTTGGATCTTTCTGAAATGTGTGACATGATGTGAGACGATGAGTTCATTAACACAAAGCAGCCTTGTGAAGAGGACCTGCAAGACAGATGCAGTGTGCACGTGTGTGTTTGTGAGTGTGTGCCACACGTCTGCAGAAGGTGATAATTAACAGTGCCACTTGTCTCAGGTTTAGCCCAACCAGCTCAAGTCAACACTTGGATAAAGGTGCTGGTGTTCAGTGTGGCTCAATGTATTTTCCTCGTCACACACACACACACACACACACACACACACACACACACACACACACACACACACACACACACACACACACACACACACACACACACACACACACACACACACACACACACACACACACACACACACACACAATGATCAATTGTGTCCCCTCTCTTTGTTCTTTCTGTCTCACACTTTAACTCTTTATCTCATCCATGTTCTATATTCCATGTCATTCCTTCCTTGTATTAAAGAAAATTTGGTTATGCAAATAATCTAGAAAAGCTTTCCTTGACTTCATAAAAGTGTATGCTTTCTAATGGTTGATTTAAGCAAGTGGTGTTAAATTTGCCAAGGCTGTATTGTATGAACTAATCACATTTTGTAAAACCTGTGTTTTGTGCTCTAGCTATCTTTTTATTTGTACTGTTGCTATTGAATTGAGGGCATCTCAAAATCACGTTAAAACATTAACGCATTACAAAGACGGGATATGTGTGACCAAGTTGCGGCCAGTTTGAGTCTGTTAAATGTGGTCCTTCTTGACTGTGATTTATCCACTGCGTCTCGTCGTGTGCTACTTGAGCAATTCATCCATCATCAGCCATTGGCTGTCTTCACATGCTAATTCTCGGCATTAGGCCTGACGTATTGGAAACACAAACAACTGAGCCATCTGCCCGCTGTACCACCAGGTCAGCATCTGTGTGTGTGTGTGTGTGTGTGTGTGTGTGTGTGTGTGTGTGTGTGTGTGTGTGTGTGTGTGTGTGTGTGTGTGTGTGTGTGTGTGTGTGTGTGAGGGTCAGCCCTCCCTCTGGAGAGGTTTATTAGCGACATATTGGTATTTTCTGGGTGGAGTGGATTGATTCGACACAGTTTCCTATTCCATGTGTGTCAGGAAGGATAGCAATTGAAAGATAGCAAGGGAAGCCTTGCTGTCTCACCCTTCTTTGCCTTCCTGCGACCCCACCAAACACAGAAGAACAAAACATGCAAGGCAATTAATAGTCCTGGTCCAAGCAAAGCTGCGACCTGGGTCAAACATGCAAAAAAGTTAAATATCAGATGTTTAAGTTGGCTGAGTTAGAGTTAAGTTCGATGTTGACGGTTTGAAAATACATTTGTTTAAGAAACTATGCAGTCAACATTTTCGTTACATACTGTAGCGTTTATTTGTAATGAAATCAGTAACTTAAGCGACTGTGATCAGTAAGATTACTAAAAGATATCCCATTTTTAAATGGGAAATGCAATTGCCTTATGTCATTCTTCAATATATATTATGATATTGTACTGATATCTTTGACTCTTCTTTCTGCAGCACCTTTCAATAAATTAATGTATTACATTAAAGAAAGAAGGAAAGTTCTACATCACTCAACTGCATTCATTCATTTTAATATTAGAATTGATTATGGTAAAATAAATTGCCCTTCTGAAAAATGTATGTGCTCTGAATATTCTGTCGTTATATAATTGCATAATATAATTATGTATATAATTTATTTATTTATACATTATTTATTTATATATATACATTATTTATATATGTATCATTAATGCTGAGCAGCAATATTCAAATATTTGGATATTCGTTTTTTATCTCAATTCAGTTTTCGAATCCGTCTTTGTTTTTAAAATTAAAAAATTAAAAAATAAAGCATTTTATTATTTTATATTTGATGTCTATGCATATTTGTGAACCGTAGGTAGAAGGTAAGGTTACATTTAGTTTACCTTACCTTTCCAGTGATATGCAAGGGATAATGTTCAAATATATATTTAAACATTCAAAAGGGCGCAAGAAATCCCTCAGTCCAAGAACGCTCCAGGTCAACACTAACGCTAATGCTAACGGTACCCATCATCAGAATGGCAAAACATGGGATGAGCGAATTATCCTTCCTTAGTTTTGTATTTGGATACTAGAACATCATTCGAATTCTCTGATAGAAGTTGGACACCTGCCGTCCAGTGTGAGAATCCGCAAGACCAACAGAGACAGATTTAGCAGATTTAGGAGTATACTCCCTCAGATAGGGGGATTACGGTAAAGCATAGGAGAGAGAGAGTGATAGATAGAGTAGGGGTGGGGCATGGGACATCGAATGGGATAATGTCAATATTTACGTGCCAATGAAAGGCCACCTTGCATATTGAGTACTACTTGATAACGCCGCGTGATTATTATAATAGATCATATAATAATAATCATGGAGCTGAATGGAACTGTTTATTTACGACACAATCTCCATCTTGCAAAGAAAAGCGTCAGTCACCAAGAACAATATATCTGTTGTGGGACATGGCGGAGGTATTGCCTATTTATGTTTCTCAACACACAGTCCTCTTATTACATTCATTGACCTATAATTATCGTTATCTGTTATATGTATTGATCATTCATCTCGATAGCAGTCGGCACTACAAGCCAACGTCTACTTGCACCGCGGCACGTGAATATAGGTTGCTTTGGATAACATGACAGTCTGCAGTTGTATCGCAAAAGTTTCGTTTTGGATACCAACTTACCCCGAAGGAGTCTTAGCCTACTTTGAGTTATCGAACAGGGAAACAACCTCAAATACTAACATCTCCAAACCATGGAAGTATTAAAGAATGCACACCCACTTGTCATAATCCCCCTCATCCACGAATTGCCATTCGCTTCACTATTTTACACTTGGATTAAAACGTGCAACTCCATTATAATTGAATCCTCTAAATACATCGGATACTGTGGTGAAAGGACGGAGCTCGTCTTCACTTGGCTATATGAGATTGAGGGCTGCCTCCATCCGTCTTTTTCAACGGTGCGATTCTTATTGGAAAATGCTGCATATTCACGTTGTAACTGATGTTGATAGTTGACGAGATGTTGTTTGTCCGAATTCTATATTTGTTTCTCGCATTTTTATGATGTTTCTTCGTCACATGCCTTATGCAAAAGTACAGTTAATCGTCCTTTTTTTCTCTTCCACAAATGTCTTCGTTCAGGACTTCCGCCATCATCTGTGACGAGATCCAGCACTTGTGACTCCATGCAACTTGATCCAATATCGCATTGACTGAAAAGACGAGAGACGCCAGGGTGGCCTTTTTGTTTACTTTATCTAACTTACTCTTCAGGGAGTCCCTCCCCCTATATCTTCCCCACATCCATGCACACAAACGTTCCTAGGTCCCGTGCGTGCACTCGTTGATGCTAGACACCATAAATGGGCAACAGGCAAGATGACGGTGGGGACACAGGTTCCTTCGACTGTGGGGGGGGGGGGGGGGGGGGGGTGTAAGAGAGGCTCTGAAACAAGGTCGGAAGATTCAATTCCCACACGTGGCTGAACTTTGCTATCATCCAAGCAGAAGGTAAGTGTTGTATGAGAGATGTAGACAAAACTGATTTTTGGGATAAACGCAAGGGAGGTGGATATGCACATTTTACAGAAACAGCCAAAACTACATTGTGCTGTGACGACGTTTGAGCGAATCTACAATTCCTTGACCCTTACAGTTCTATTGTTAAACATGATTCGCAACATCCTGCCTGTGGTACCTTTTGCTGAAAAGGCGTTGCAGAACAACTAGTTGACCAGCTGAACAACAGCCCTTACACACTACAGCCAATTTGGCTGTAGTGTCTAAGAGAAGTTTGGCTTTTGATCCTACCTGTAGCAGCTGCCCCTGCCACACGCCACCACCTAGTTGGCTGCCATACGCCACCGAGATGGCTTTACCAAGCTCCTCCGACACCAGGACACAAGGAGTTGATGGAAACACGGTTTATTAAAGAGTTGGAAGCTTGGTGACATGCAGGGCAGGTGTTCAATCCACACATGTCCGAGCTCTCTCCCTGAGTGTGTGTGGTGATGGCTGTTTTAACCTGTGTGCCCTGAAGAGTGGATGAAGGTGTGCAGCCTCACCCAGCCTCACTCTTTTCTGGAGAACAGGAAATCCAAAATGGACAAGGGGACGTTGTTGGGGCTGTCTTCCTAGACCTAAGAAAAGCCTCTGATACTGTCAACCATAAGGTGCTCATTGCAAAACTTTCCAAGTTCATTTTCTCCCCTGATGCATTGAGGTGGATGAAATCATACCTCCAAGACAGAACCAAGTTTGTCAGATTTGACAGTGAGACTTCATCCACCCTCAGCCACGATGTGGGTGTGCCACAGGGATTAATCCTTGGACCCCTCCTGTTTAGTTGAAATATTATCAACTAAACAGATGTGAAATACATACACGCTGGGAGTAAAGACCAGACTGCTCACCGTCTCACCACAGTGATGCTCCAAGTTACAAAGTGGCTCAGTGACTCATGCTTGCACTTCAATCTGAAGAAAACTGTGTGTATGTTTTTCTCCAAGAGGGCAACTGAAGTCACAGCTTTGATCACAGGCCATACCACATTGAAGCTCATTGAGTCCGTCTACAAACAGGCCCTCAAGGTGCCTGAACAAAAGCCTGAGAGCCACCACATAAATATCCTATTTTAAGCCAGGAAAATCTATTTGAATATGCAGATGCAGGGCTTATGTGTAAGATTCTCCATGGCTTGGCTCCTCGGCCACTATCAGCATATATTAAAGCGAAGACACCACAAAGACAGATTAACGAGGTCCACCGCTAGACTGGAATGCCTAGTAATGCCCAGTACGAAAGCATACATTCAGTCAGACCACCTTTTCAGTAGAAGCTTCCCACCTCTGGAACACACAGCCAACAGATGTACAAAGATAAAAGCTAATAAAAGCTCAGGTTAGTGAGTAGTAACAGCCCTTAACCATGATTTAGGTATATTTTATTTGAATGTTGCTTTCTCTGTTGTATGTTGTATCTTTGTTCTGTTTTGTATGCTGCCTTGAGTGTAAACACTGTCTGACTGCATGTCTGCACTGTCTGCATTGTCAGTTTGAATCTGTATTATTGTGCTTTTACACCATCAACTGGTACATGGACTTAACTATAGAGAGCGCGAGTCAAACCATGGGATGTTAAATAAACTGGGGGAGAGAAATAGTGAAGGAAAATGAAAGAGGTGGAAAGACAGAGAGAGAGAGAGAGAGGAAGGAAGAGAGAGATGGAGGAGACAGGAACTTATTGAATCCTACTGATGGCTTCCTGACGAGTCCTCTTTTTTCCGTCCTGAATAAGCCGCCAGGCAGAGGAACAGAGAGATGTGCTATTAGAATCCTACAGACACACAGGCATGCTGTCACATTCACATTCAGCTGGCTTTGCTTTATTTCGGCCTATCGTACTATTGGCAATATATATATTTTTACTTGAAATGGGGCACTGCATATCATACTCTTAATACTTAATGCACGAGGTTATTGCACCATTTCATTAATCCCCTTTTTTTTTGCATTCTGTCGGTCTCATTCTTCTTCACAGTAAAGACAACAGATTAACAAATGGGTCTCGTGTACACATTAATTTATTCACACATACCAGGGGATACATTAATTCAACTCGGTGTACAAATCTGTGTAGACACAGAGCAGGGAAAATGCATACGAAGTCTTTACGCCTCATTTAAAAAGAAAACCTGTACGTCTGTGTCTTTTCCTCTCAATCTCAATCATCCTGGAATTGTGCGCCCGTGCACCAGCCTTCTGACCATGCCCACAAATGACCAGAAATGGCTTCTCACCCCCCCCCCCCCCCCCCCCCCCCCAAGTGCCTGGTTTGCATATAGAGGGTTAGCATTTTGTTGAGTGTTGAGGAGAAATGGCAGAATAATTGAAGAAGCAATTGAAGAAGGAGAAGAAGAAGCGCAATTTTACCGACTGTGAAATAATGGTAGGATCAAATTGACAGAAGAAAATGCGTATTATTTGGAAGCCTTTGGATTATCAACAAAATTAAACAAGTTGAATGGCAGAAAGTAACCGTTGCCGTTAGTCCTGAGCCAGACGTGGTCTGATTTCAAGCGCTTTTTTAAACTATAGATTACATCTGAACATAAAAAATTAAAAAATGCCCTAAATAAAATGCCACCCAAATTCACACTTTTATCATCCTTTTACGCCAACTCGCAACATCACACTACAACATTCTCACCGCCCGTGGTTTTGTATATACTGGGAAACCTGCGAGGAAAGTGGAAATAAGAATCTTGCCTTTGACTGAGCCCCTAAACAGACTTTATCTAACAACACCCAGCTGTCACTGTCACACACAAACAGACACACACCAACACTCTGACTTTCCCGAAAGAAGATTGCTAGAGCTTCAAAGATCAGCTTTGATTATTTTGAGGGACAGAACGATTGCATTTCTATTGTCTTCTATTCTTTGTTTTAATTTCGTTGTGTATAGTTTGTGCTTGTCTTGGCTTATGTCATTCATTGTACAGACGCACACACAAACAAACCAAGCTTGTGCAAACTATGCAAATACACATACAAAACTCTTCTGCTGCAAGTTATCACATTCTAGGATTCATTTCCTATCTCATTTGTGAAATGCACACATCATGCAGTTTTATGAATAGAGGCATAAATGGTGGCACTCATTTGAACCAATCAAAGATATTCATCGCAGGGTGGGGGGGGGGGGGGGGGGGGGGGGGTTGTGTGTGTGTCCGCACTCGCATTGCATCAGGATGTGTGTGTGTGTGTGTGTGTTTACATCAGGGTGCGTCTGCGCGGGTTTGCATCAGGCGGTGTGTGTGTGTGCGCGTGTGTACATCAGGGTGTGTGTGTGGGTCCCATGCATCCATCCATTCCATTGAAAGTGGGACAGCGTTGCTCTTTCTGTTGGATCAACAGATAACACAGCTGGTCCCTGGGGAAGGGCCCACACACTAGCGCTTACGAGATTAAATGTGAGCCCTTGTCACAATAGCAGCGCCATAATTCCATGTGTCTTAATGTATTTTCAGAACACTATATATGTGCAATCCCTCCTCAGTCTCAGCCACGTCCAGTTCCCCTCATGTCAGGTATTGGTTTTAACGTCATAACTCTGCAACGTATATCGTCATAGTTGATCTTTTCTACAAAGTTGTGTCATGTGTCAGATGTATGTGTGTGCAATGATTGGCCGGCTCAGACATGTTGTTGTTGCTGTTTTTTTGTTTTTTTTATGACGCCGTACACCGTGTGAGTGGACAAATCCTGCTTTGGGTGCGGGGGACCTGTCAGAGCCTAACGTGGCTCCTGATAAACAACACCAGGTCTTCCTTCGCTGCCCCTGCCTGGTGTTCTGCTGCTCGGTTGATATATGCACACTATTATCCGTTCCCTCTTGCTTTAGTTGTTGTTTTTTTGTTTGGTTAATTATTTCTTCTATGCAGGAAGGCCTTTCCGAGGATTGTGCAAACACCAAACACTGTATGCGTTTGGTGTTTGCAACTGTTGTACATTGTTTTGGATGTCTGACTATATGTTCACACTGTAGCTGCGAGCTGTGGCGTTTAAGATCTACTGCAGTGTTTTAACTGAACACTATGACAAATATGTGCTTAAAACTAAATCATATTCTGTAACATTTATTTAAGATCAACATGAACATATACAATATATTAAAGCCCATTAGAAATATCTGCTCTGAAAGCCGTTCTATTAAGTTCCTCCTCTTGTGCGTGTGTGTGTGTGTGTGTGTGTGTGTGTGTGTGTGTACATGCGTGCGTGTGTGGATAAACCAAGCTAAAACAATCATCCCTAGGCCAAGATAATCCCTACTAAGACCCCACCTGCCACTGGTGTGTGTGTGCATGTTTGTGTGTGTGTGTGTGTGGTGCACATGTGCGTGCTTGTGTATGTGCTCTCATGTGTGCATTTGTTGCAAAATTGTTAAATGCATAGCAATTGCAGTGAACTCATTCACACATGCATACTTCACACACACACAGACACAGACACACACACACACGCATGGATGTGCACACACACAAGTCCCTCTGGGCATTCAGAGTCTCCCTTTATATCTCATGTTGGCAGTGATTCCTCTATCCTATCACACCCCTCTCTTGCTCTCCCCCCTCTCTCTCTCTCTCTCTCTCTCTCTCTCTCTCTCTCTCTCTCTCTCTCTCTCTCTCTCTCTCTCTCTCTCTCTCTCTCTCTCTCTCTCTCTCTCTCTCTCTCTCTCTCTGTGTGTGTGTCACTCTCTTGCTGTCTCTCTTCAATTGAATACAGTGTGGTGAGAATGATAGATAGAGCCTTATTGATATTCAGCTTGTCAGTCGTGCAGTTGGCAGCCCTAAATAGTGTCTCTTGTGTATCACCTGTGACAAGTCTGGAGGGCAGAATGGTTTCCCACAACTGATTTGCAATTTAAGGTTATTCTTAAACATTGGAATGGAAAGGTGAAAGGTGTGCATCCAAAATATTCAGGAATATAACTGAAAGGATTGGGAAGATTACAAAAATGATAATGGTCAAAAGTAAGGATATCTATTGGTATCTATAGCCAAAGTTTTCAAAAATATATGAATACAGAAAGTAAAGAAGGAATATTTCTTCAATTTAAACTCTTTCCCATGCTGCCTTTCCTTATTATCCTTATTCTTAGCACTTCATTTAGCACAGCACTTTGACATTAACAAGGTGTTCATTTCTACGTTCGGTTTTGTAGAATTCTCATAAAGCTTGATACACATCTACCGTTGTCCACTAGATTTACAAGTCTCTCCAATATTACCTTACCAGCTTAAGCAATGGTGGAATGCGTTCAAGACGGGCTGATTCATAAAAGATCCTTGGCATACACTCCGACTGCTGGCAGTAGTTGAGTTTGATGTCTGAGATAGTACTAGCCAGATATGATGCATTCTTTGTTTTGCTGAGGTCTCTAAGAAGTGGAGACTGTACTTTTTTGGTGTACTGCACCAATGCTTAGAAGCATACAGCATGACTGTGGAGAATGCTCCCCTATCACATGACCTTATCCTAGCCCTGGCCTCCTATCAGGGGGGTCTGTATAGAGGAGTTCCAAGTCTGTGAGCCAGGATCATGTGCCAAGCATGGGAGAAAAACAGCAGGATATTAAAGCCAGTTTTGAGCAAAACCAATAGATGGTGCAGAAAGATGGAACCGAGAAAGGAGATAGGTGTGTGTGAGTGTGTATGCGTGTGTTTCTGTGTGTGTATGCGTGTGTGTGTTTGTGTTTGTGTGTGTGTGTGTGTGTGGAGTGTGGCATGGAGGGCTGAAAAAGATTGGATGGCCAAAGCCCAATGTTATGTTTGATACTGGCTATGATTATAATATATGATTATGAATGTGAAATGAGAGCGAGTGACAGATGTTGATGGAGAGGTGGCCTTTTCCTGAATCATTTCTAATACTTGTGGAATATATTACATCAGAACCCCTTTTGGGCAATATAATCAAATGATTACCGGTTGTGATGTCATTACGCATGTAAATTGGCGGAGTTTTTGGAACAAAACAAAAAACGACCAGAACACCAACAGCATAATGTGTTCGCCAATGGCCGACTGCAAAACAAGACATCTATAAAGAAAAATAGTGACGTACAATTTCAACTATCTTCAATTTCAACTCAAGCACAAGAACATATGGTTGTTTTCATGTCTCAACGAGTGTGGCTGTTTATGAGCCATCACTGGCCTGCTGTCCCGTTCCGGTCCTGCTGTAGCATTGGTTTTGTCATTGCAAACGTCTCAAAGATGTGTTAGCCGTGTTTTTACGTGTATCTAACTCTCCATCTCTGCCCTGAACAGAGAACTTGTATGCGCTATTTAACTGCAGACCACAATAATCTTTTACAGTCCTCAAGGATAGCACATTATTGACAAACAATTTACAGATGGAAAAACATTAAATCAATCAAGGCCTGAAGATAATTTAGGTTTACAGACTGGAGTGGTAATCATCAGATTTGCATAATTCTACTGCAGTTACAATGATTATGTGTTCTCAACAAATATTAGTTCGCTAATTGAAAAAAAAAGTAAACGAGATGTTGCGTTTACTTTGAACACGCAACAATGCAAAGCCTTTGGGCAGCAGCACTGTTCAATCAAGCTAAGCCTTGTTGCTGAGTAAAATACACGCTGCTTGTGTCATGTTTTGTGTGTGCATGTATGGGAGGGCCGTGCGGATCAAACTTGTGCGGATCAACGTGCGCATGAGGGACGTGACGACCTACTTAATGTGATGCCTGTATGGGTGGTTGTTCAGGATATTTCCTTGAAGCACTTGCGCACACTCACAAAACCTGCATGTGTGCGCAGATAAAGCGTGCATGCACACAAAACCTGCAGGGGTGCACATAAAACACACACATACTACTTGCGGATTACAGTAAATTCTTGTACACATGTTCTGCTTGTGCACACTCATGTTCAACTTGATACAAAACTCTGGGGGAGGAGGGGGAGGAGGGGGAGGAGGGGGGTGCACAAGGTGACGGGGAGAGCAAAGCTGGAAGCTGGACCTGCTAGAGTTATCCGCAAGAGAACTCTTAGTGTTTCCGTTAAGCATTAAATCGTAACCGGATGAAAGCTTATGTTTTATCTGTTATGCAAAGAAAATGTATGTAATATATGTCAATATATTTTCTATATACGCATTTATTCTTAATGCATTGTTTGAGTTGACTGTACGTTATGAGTTTACTGTACTTTGTCTGTTACCGGTAGACCTATGGATCAAGCACAGTCAGTATCAGACAAGACATTGCAGTCAAATGAGCCGTGGAAAGAAGAGTGTGAGCCCCCACCAAAATCCAGTCTTTATGTCATCATATTTTCAAAATTGTAGCTACAATTGCCTGCATTCATTTGAAATTACACACACAATGTCTCCATATTTATAATAGCGGTTAATTTAAATATTCTCAAATTAACGCTTTTAAATTGAATAAGGATGTAAACTTGTTGTTTAATAGACTACAGAAAAATAATTGTCATCTATTTTATTGAGATATTAATAAAAAATATGTTTGGTCCCTATAAACGGTGGGTGAAAAATCAAGGGCTGGCGAATGGCGGCTTACTTGACGTCTTGTCTGATACCGACTGTGGTTGATACATTTATTAACAGTAAACGCATATATAGACAATATATTAACATTAAACATATATATATATATATATATATATATATATATATAGTATCACATAACCAATCATTTAACTGTTTTCTTTTACGATGACATTCCTACAGGAAACACTGAGCCGTCTGTTGCACTCACTGAATCCTCTCGCACGCTCAACTTCCAGCCCTGCCCTCCCCCGCCACCTCGTGCACCCCCCTCCTCCCCCCAAGAGTTTTGCATGACGTGTGTGTGCACAAGTACAACGTGTGTGCGCAATGAAGTGCATCATTTGTGCGCGCGCAAGAGTTGCGTATCGTGCACAAGCAGTATGAGTGTGCCCAAGAGTTGTGCGTTGTGCACAAGACGTATGCGTGCGTATGCGTGTGGGAGTGTTTTATGAGTGCACACATGCAAGTTCTGTGTGTGCAAATGTTAAACGTGTGCGCGCATGCAAGTTTTGTATGTGTGCAAGTGTTTAATGTCTGCATGCATGCATACTTTGCATGTGCTTTATGTGTGTGTGCATGCCAGTTTTCTTCAAGGATTTTGCCCCAAACGGCTTCCCATACACATGCGTATGAATTTCAGGCGAAGATCCACACGCATATTACATGTACTTTCAGGTCATGTGGCATGCCATGCATCACTTCACAGCCACCCATAACAGACATGCATGTGCCTGGGTTTTCTTAGATGGAAGGGTTTTTTGTCGTTATAGATTTGGCGTAACGTGAAAAGTCAACCTATGGGCTTATAGAGTTAAAGGTGCAACATGTAAGATCAACACTCCGAGCATGTAGCATATAACCAGAAAGTTACGGTGTCCAACCCTTTTATAAGAAACATGGATATGCACAGTCCCTCCTCCAGGTCTTTAATACTTCCTCCACCCTCCCCTTTCCCCCTTCCCCCAAACGCATGGCCCCACTGAATAAAGTGTAAAGCTTACCGCTTAAAGTTAATCTGTGCTACGGCGCCGGCAAGTTTTTCTCCTTCATGTGATCTGGTAAGTTAGAGCCAGCATTACATGTTCAGTAGTTCCACTGGGGTTCAACGTGATTGACAAGAGGTTATACTCTGGGCAGCACTACTTCTTCATCCTCTCAAGTCTGACTGAGGGCAGACTACGGTTTGGCGTTAGAATAAAATAATAAAATAATATGTATTTTCTTATTTGCATTTCCTCGCATAAAGGACATGGTGTTGATCATCACAGCTTGCGGTCTTCTCATGCCCAATGGTTGATTAGTATTAGAATCATGCTTCATAAAAGGTTGATTAACTTAACTCATGCCTACTAATTAGTGCACTACTAGATGACAAACAGCCGAGTAAACCCTATCATTTTTTAACAATGTATTCATTGAATGTAATTATACACAGATTATGTCAAGGTCCTTTAAAGCAGTGGTTCTCAACTGGTCTGGCCTTGGGACCCACATTTTCCCATGGTCATTAAGTCGCGACCCACTTTTATACAATTCAAACCAAGCAAATCCATTTCTCAGAAATGGGCTAGTAAACACACACATACACAATGTCATCATGACCCTTTTTAAACATAATAAACACACATTTCCATCCCTGCATTCAAAGCACATTACTCTAGCAACAACAAAATTGAAGAAATAGAAGAAAAAGAAAGGAGTATTCATTTATATATATATATATATATATATATATATATATATATATATATATATATATATATATAATTTTTGGACCACACACTCCTGCCTGTTCTACTCCATTCCATGTACAATTCATTGGTCCATTCCATTAGGCCAGTGTGAAGTAATTACATATACGTCACTTGTTTTGGTTTCACAAGCCTAATGGAATATACCTATTAATTGTGCATGTTGAAGCTAATATTTGAAATGGGTCCATATTCAAATGTACTTATAGTACGTATAGAAAATTGTAATCATACATTTGTAATGACATGGTCTTCATGCTGATATTGGGCGTCAGTAGGCCTTGTGATGTAAATTTGCACTATAGTTGAGGGGAAACACACAAATCTATATCTGAAAATTATGAAATAATTAAATTTGAAAATAATTAAATATAGAAAATCAATAAATGCTCAAAACAGATTCTGTATTTATTTGTACCCAATTTTAATTAAATATAATTAACACTCAAATAAATATAAATATTTCCTCTGAATGTACAGGTTAACAGAAAATAGATAAATGTAGATAAATAAAACAAATTCATCAAAGATGATTTATGTACAAGCAAGAATCTTTGTATTTTCTGAATTGTTTGTGTAACATTTTGTATTCCCATGCTTGTGGTTTCTCTGCAACAATGAGTCTAGCAAATGTCCTTCTGTAAGAGGGAATTGATGACTTCCCGATAACGCTGAGTGTATTGATCTTAGCTTGGCTGTTATTAACGGTTGCACTAGCTCCTTCAACACATGATTAGTGTTTAGTCGCCTTATCCTCTCTCCCACCCTCACAGTGTTTTCTGCCCCAGTTCCCCCACATTATACATATATAGTGTGTGTGTGTGTGTGTGTGTGTGTGTGTGTGTGTGTGCGTGCGCGCGCGCGTGTGCGTGTGTGCCTGTGTGTTCCCTATGAGAACATAGCCGTTTTCAGTCAAATGAATGTGTGCTAGTAAATCGCGTGGTGAACCTTTTGGGAGCATTAATTCCCACCGATTTCGTGATCGTTTCCACGGAGGATGGAAGGTCAGAGACATAGCAACACATAACGCGTACAAAGAGGTCATCTGCACCTCTGGCTGGGGCGCACATTGACAACAGCCAGCGGTTGTTCACACGTTGTTCTTTGCCGGCCGTGCACTCCGTATCCATCTCCAAACATGAGTTATGTCCTTCCTTCAGTATGCTGCATTTGTTTACACACACACACACACACACACACACACACACACACACACACACACACACACACACACACACACACACACACACACACTTGTGTGTTTTACACACCAGTATAACTGGCGCCTATACAGCGTTTGCGTTCAGAGATGAATGGCCATTATTTGTAGAAGTGCAACAGAGGAAAATATATCTTTTGAATTTTGAAAGGGAGCAGCAGTGCTTTTCTTTGAGCAGATGTGTTTCCATCGAACATGCCGTCCATCGCCTGAGTGCCTCTGCTCCGTCTTCTGTTCCAGTGAGCTTCCGAGACTGCGGCCGGAGCAGGGTGGTGTTTGAGGTGAAGGACCAGTCCCTCTTCAGGGTCGGCGTGGACGGTGTCCTCTACGCTGCGCGCCACCTCCACCCGTCCGACGAGAAGACAACCCCGTTGGCGGTGTACGCGCGAGACGCGCAGTCCAAGCAGGTGTGGAAGATGCACGTGCATTTCATCGTGCAAGAAACGGGAACGAAAGAGGTAAGGTCATTCGAAGTAAGGATTCAAACCCCATCGTAGGGCTGCAATGGTGTCCACTAACGCGTGGCACACACTAGGCGATTCTTTTCAAATGATAGATGAAGATCAATGGAGCTTTATTGGTCGTAAAGTCTGTGAAAGGCAACCGTTTTGCCAACACAGCGCACCACACACTATCCGATTTCATTCCCCAACAACCAGGTCCCGATTGTCAAAACCGTAACTCTCGCTAATCGGAATTGCAATCTCGTGTTTAAAAACATGACTTTAGCGTAAACCCCGATGGCAGTGGCCATGCCATGCTAGCTTTGCGCAAATTGTTATCGTAACATGCCAAAGAACCACAATATAACTATGGACGAAGTCATGGCGATGGCGTGACAATGGACTGTACATCTTGCAGCGTGAGTTAGACTCCTCCATTTCGCAAATCCATAACACTTTTGCTTTGGCCACGATGGCTTCTGTTGTGATTACTCGGTAGCCTTGGCTGCCAATTGCCTCTCGTCTTTCCCACTTGACAATCAATACACTGTCCTTGAGGTTCCCCCACACTACAGGATTTTAAATTGGTGCGGCCCTAGTCAGATTGGGTGAGGTAAATGACAGTCTTAACATACCTCACAACACAGTGTATTCTGGAGTACAAAAATCATTGGACCCATCAACAATGGCTGACCAAAGTCATAAGGGGTAGATCAGGATGCGTGTGGTACCAGCTGGGTACCAGCATAAGTAAGAAATAAACCAAGACAGGTGTCTCGTACAAAATAATGTACGACAGGGTTGGTGAAGCCCGGAGTGGTTTACCAACATTGATGAGATATTAGTTACTTTCCTCTATAACGTATTGTTTTTTTACCAACATTGAGGAGATATTAGTTACTTTCCTCTAGAATGTATTGGTTTTTAATCAACTTTAACAGCTGAAATTTAAATATCCTACTGCGGTGTGTTGAGCATATTGTCTTTGCGTTGTCAAGGAAACATCTGATCGATAGTTGTATTTGACTGTTGTTTTTATTGTGGGATTTGTAGTGCAATGATTTGAAACTGTTAAAAGCCAGAATCAGAATAAAGTATTCAACAACACTGGGGTATACCCATAGTAAATGTTGTGTAGTCATCATGGAATACAACAACATACAAAGGAGGACATTTTCCCTTGTCCATGCCTTTACCCTTTAAAGGGGAGTGGGTAGGGACGACTGGATTAGACCGGGTTGAATGTGTTTGCATTTTCATTCATTGCATCAAGAGCAATCTCCGTAGAGGGGAAATGTAATTGGATTGAGACCAATTATGTGGTTTTGTGTGTGCGGTTTTGTGTCTATGTGCAAGCACGCACAACTGCCTCCCCTAAAGCGTGTTTCCTCCGTTCAGCAGGTGAAGACAGCAGGTGATGCAACGGTGTCCCGGCGGGTGCCTGAGATTGTGTTTCCGTGGCGCAGCCAGGTTGTCGGGGGCGACGGCTCTCTTGTGAGGCGGGTGAAGAGGGACTGGGTGATCCCGCCCATCAACGTGCCGGAGAACTCCCGGGGACAGTTCCCCGAGGAGCTTGTCAGAGTAAGACCGAGTCCCGTGACTAAAGCTAAACACACAGACACACACCGTTTTTAGTTTTTTTTTTGCCTTGCATCTCTTTCATAAAGGAAGCAGATTATTTTGAACACAAAGGGAGCAGGTTATAAGTACTAGTGACGCCATGCCACTAGTACTTATTTGGTACTAGAAGTATTGTTTAGTGCCAAATAGAAATACTAAACGTCATGGTAATAATAATAGCACTGCTACCACATGCTAGCTTGTGTAAACCAGCTTGTTTAATTACTCTACTTTTGCTTTTGTCTACTTTGGTATCGTGGCATCAATGGGTCATCAGTATGTGTTGACATTGTGTCCATCGATTTACTGTGTAACCTAGTACTGCTCTCTCTCCATCTAAGCTCATCCAGGTCCACCTTCGCATTGTTCTCTCCTTCCAGTGAAGCTCCTCCCCAGGCGATCCCCCCCCCCCCCCCCCCGTCCCCGTCCCCGTCCCCCCGAAGGAGAACGCCTGGAGGCGGATGCTTCCGGTGCGTGGGGAGCGGCGAGACAGAGGGAGGGAAATATTACAAATACTTAGCGTGATCGTATCGTTTATCCGTCTGCGCCGCAGATCCGTTCGGATCGGGACAAGAACCGTCTCCTGCGCTACAGCGTGACGGGCCCCGGGGCCGACCAGCCCCCCACGGGCATCTACATCATCAACCCCATCTCCGGCCAGCTGTCCGTCACCAAGCCCCTGGACAGGGAACACATCTCAAACTTCCACGTGAGGCCCCCCAGACCCCAACGAGGGGACAGTGCTTTTGAACTCAGTCTGCCTGTCTGTCTGTCTGTCTGTCTGTCTGTCTGTCTTTCTGCCGCACAGTATGTACCGATTTACCAGACGTAGGTTGCGCTGCTTTTCCGACACAGCCTCATACACACCCCGAGGAGTGGAGCCCCTGTTTGATCTTCGGAAACAGCGGGGGGGTGAATCTCAGGCGCAGCGGGGGCGAACGTCTGATGAATATTCATGTTTTAGAAGGAGTCGTCTGCGCTAGAGGCAAGACGCTAGGATCTATGATGTTTAGGGAAGACATTCCCCCAGAAAAAGGCACGGAAGTGGTATAAAGATCCAGGTTGTGAACTGACGTCGAAAAAAAACCCCCATTATTTACCGCTACGTCTGTCTCAATGGAAGGTTACGCAGTTAGAGTCCCCATTGTAGGGACGGGCAGATAGAGAGAATAGTGTATTTGCTGTTGCTGTTTTCTGAAACGGTTTCTATGTCTCCATGGGAGACATAGAAAGCTGGAAAAAAAATCTAACTTTTACATATTATTTGCATTCAAAGGAAATCTAAATATTCATGATGACGTGAACATACCTGGTTGGCTTTGTATGTCATTAATGTGTGTGTGTGTGTGTGTGTGTGTGTGTGTGTGTGTGTGTGTGTGTGTGTCCGTGTGCGTGTGCGTGTGTATGCGTGTGTGTGTGTGTGTGTAGCTAAGAGCTCATGCAGTGGACCTGAACGGTAACCAAGTGGAGAACCCCATCGACATTGTCATCAACGTTATCGACATGAACGACAACAGACCAGAGTTCACCCATACCATATTTAACGGCTCTGTGCCGGAGGGATCCAAACCTGGTAATAGCACACACACACACACACACACACACACACACACACACACACACACACACACACACACACACACACTAAAGCTTGATCTTACCTAATCATTAGTCTTCATTTATTCATCTTTTACATTAATTTGTACGTACGTGTGTGTGTGTGTGTGTGTGTGTGTGTGTGTGTGTGTCTCCCACAGGGTCCTTTGTGATGACAGTGACTTCTGTGGACAAAGACGATCCCAAGACGGCCAATGGGATGCTGCGATACAAGATCCTGTCCCAGAATCCTGAGAGCCCCTCCTCCAACATGTTCACCATCAACAATAAGACGGGCGACATCATCTCCGTCGCAGCGGGTCTCGATCGGGAGGTACGCGTGTTTGTGTCTCTGTGTGTTTGTGTCTCTTTGTGATTGTGTCTCTGTGTGTTTGTGTCTCTTTGTGATTGTGTGTCTGTCTGTTTGTGTCTCCTTGTGTTTGTGTGTTAGTGTCTCTGTGTGTTTGTGTCTCTGTGTGTTAGTGTCTCTGTGTGTTGGTGTCTCTGTGCGTTTGTGTCTCCTTGTGTTTGTGTCTCTGTGTGTTTGTGTCTCCTTCTGTTTGTGTCTCTGTGTGTTTGTGTCTCCTTCTGTTTGTGTCTCTGTGTGTTAGTGTCTCTGTGTGTTTGTGTCTCTGTGTGTTTGTGTCTCTTAGTGTTTGTGTGTTAGTGTCTCTGTGTGTTTGTGTCTCTGTGTGTTTATCTTCTAAATACCTTTAAAATATATGTGGTATCTTCTAAACCTTTGTGGATTTTGGGACATATTTATTTGGGTTGTTTTAAAGTAATAATCTCAACGATTCTAATATGAATAAATGTCTGTTAAGTCAGTATCTATCGCTGATTGAGGTAACACAATGATAATTGAGCCTTTGGCCCACTGATGAAAGCCGTTGCATTTGCAGTATTACGAATGTGATGAACCGGGTGTTGGTGGTCACACTCCGGGAGAAAATCCCGCCAGAGAGGCAGAGCTAAAGCAACAGACTCGCTCTTTAACTCACTTGTGTGTGAGGTGGCGTACTGGCTCCTCTGGTCTTTGCTAGCATTGCCAGTAATCCAACAGCCAACTGACTGATGTTATACAGATGGCACGGTTTTGATCTCTGGGAAGTGAGGTCCAAAAAAACTCATGCAGTTGCACCTTATCACCATAGGTGTCGCCAACCCGACACCAAATCTTTGAGAATGCCACTTTAAGTATTCGATAAGTCCTATTTTGAATCATTTCACTGCATTTTGTTTTAACAAAACATCTAGTTTCAGCCATGATTGGATGTTATGTTTGTTTGTTTCCTCTGTAAAGTGTCCTTGGGTTTAAGAAAGGCGCTAAAGATATCCTAGCTATTTTTATTATTATTACCCCTAAAGGAAACATCGATGGATTTTTCATATGAAACTTGTCTTAGTATTGGCAACTATCTTGGCTGCTAGACTTACCCATATCATCAATTCCCCACCACAAACTTGAAAGGGAGCATAATGACATTCCCTGCTTAGCCTTCTAAGTCAGTCGACAAATTTGCATCTTTCAAATTTATGGAAAGACCGGAGACAGGCATTTGCTGTCCCTTTCATCTTCCTTAAATGTCAGTAGATATATACAGAAAAAGTCTAAGCAGCATCACATTTGATCATGAATCAGACCACAAGACGACACCATCCTGAAAAACAGTATCATTTAAATTACATTGAGCCTTGACTTGGAACGGATTAAAATGCATTTTGGTAAATGCACAGAATGAAAATACAGTATTCTTCTGAGGTGAGAGACAGAGACAGATAGAAGAATGTATATTTCAGGTGCCAAAATACATATATGAATTTCTTTCTACTTGTCTACAGACATTACAGCTTGTGTGTGTGTGTGTGTGTGTGTGTGTGTGTGTGATACATCAAGAGCAAGCTGTACATATTGTAAAACTCTGAATCGTACTCTGGCTCCTCTACATCCTGTGGACTGTAAACAGATCCCAGACAAAGTAGTTTGAAGCCCTTTTTTGTCTTGATGCGGCATTTGAGAAATGCGCCGTTTGAAAGCGGGCGTGGTATTTATACTCACGGTTTGGCCCTAACATCGGTGCGGACGTGTAGTCGGCGCACCGTCCGTGTGGAGCTTCAACATTTCGGAGGTGCGCCACACGGCAAATCGTCGCATGAACCCGGCGCGAGTGCCGCGGACGGCCCTTTTTTGGCTAGCGCCCGATCGCGCAGGCTAACCCTATTATTTTTTTTTTACAGAAAGTTCCACAGTACACTCTGATCATCCAGGCCACAGACATGGAGGGAAACCCCACCTATGGCCTGTCCAACACAGCCACCGCCATGATCAGGATCACAGACGTGAACGACAACCCACCGGAGTTCACCACCGACATGGTAGGCTGTGGACCGCTTCCCTCCAGCGTGTCCTCATCGGTGGAGCAGCCCACTGTTTCCCCTTCCTTTCCTATCCAACCTTTTGAGTTCGGTTGTCTTTAGACTTTTGCGACCTTTTGTAAGAAGAAGTCGGAACGTTGCAAAAGAAAATGAAGTACACGAGCGCACAAGACAAATGAACCATCCTGAACCAATTTGACCTCTTCTTGCCGTGTAAATTAATTGTACTTGCCAGTCCATAGACCTTTTTCACCTAGCAGCCTTATTGGTTCTAAATGATGGGTGGGAGAACTGAATGTGGAAGTAATTGACCAGTCAGTGTTTACTATTGACAATGGCATTATACTGTCGCATATTGGTTTGTCATTTATATCAAATAGAGACAAATAGAGACAATTCAGACAAGCATATCATTTTTCATAGATCCCAAAAGACTAAACCTTCAAACCAAAATGGTTAATTAAAATAGGAAGACATATTGTTGTCATTTCCAGGAAAAGATAGGCTACGGTAAGCGATTGTGATTATGTAATAAATGTGAAATGTAATGTGATTTTACAAGGTGGAGGGACACATTTTTGATATGCTCTTGAAGTCCAAGTCCAAGAACTATACTCCAGAAATATGAAAAATGTTTTAATGCAGTTTAAACCTTGACTCGGTTTAAATTGATGCTTAACTCTATCCCTCCTTATCTTTTATTCTCTCTCTCTCTCTCTCTCTCACCCCCCCCCCCCCCCCCCCGTTCGCCCCTGCCAGTTTTTCGGCGACGTACAGGAGAACCGGGTCAACGTGATCGTGTCCAACCTGACGGTGACGGACAAGGACCAGCCCCACACCTCGGCCTGGAACGCAGCGTACCGGATCATCTCCGGTGACCCCACCGGCCGCTTCTCCATCCCCACCGACCCCACCACCAACGAGGGCCTGCTCACGGTGGTCAAGGTGCGCATCGCCGTGTCCACCGCAAACACTCACACACGCATGGGCAAGGATGTGTCAAAAAGCTCATCTCCCGTTGTGCTGGCTCCAGATCACACTGTGACTAGGTTAGGTTAGGACTAGGTTAAGGTTAAGGTTAAGGTTAGGGTTACCTAACCCTAACCCTACCTAACCCTAACCCTAAATAGAAAAAATAGAAAAAGAAGAATGGAAGGGTTAGGGTTGCCTTAACCCTAACCCGAACCTTAACCCTAACCAAGACTGGTTTCTAAAGATCAGGCCATGTGCTCTGTAATGACTCAACTTGAAACACAGTTTCCTTTTGAATCATACTCTTTGTGGCAGCTGTCTTTGCTCTGATTAGAACAATTCAAACGACATGACATTACATTCAAAATGCATTGCAGAGCAGAGGCAGAGCATGACGGATTAGAGTGAGGCCGTCAGCCTCACTCTTGTGCTGCGTTTGAATACCTGACCAAGTAAAGTCAAGTAAGACCGTGCGAGAAAAAAATACATAATTAAATGAAGATAGAATTATTCAAAGAAAATAATATATAATAAAATGCATAAAATACTTAATTAAAGATAATAATAATAATTAACTAAAACAAATCTAAAATAACTCCCTACCAGTTAAAATATGCAAAAACATAAAACCAAAATAAGGGAGGATAAGGGGAAGAGATACGATGTAAAATGGTGAACGTATAAAGGCGTTATAAAACATTTAAATATCCTCAAGGAAACTGCTGATAACCAGAGGCCAAATAACAGCAGTGGAAGGCTAAAACCCGCGAAAAGGATCGGAGACATGAGAGGATCCAATGAGACCCCGACCAGACACAAAATACAAACAAACACAACCTCCTCCCCTCTGTCTCCAGCCCATCGACTACGAGGTCAGCCGCTCCTTCATGCTGACGGTGGTGACGGAGAACGACGTCCCGCTGGCGCGCGGCATCCACCTGCCCCGCCAGTCCACCTCCACCGTGTCGGTGCGCGTGGTCGACGTCAACGAGAGCCCCGAGTTCTCCCCGGACCCCAAGTCCATCAAGCTGGAGGAGGGCCTCCCCGCCAGCTCTCTGCTCACCACCTTCACCGCCCAGGACCCCGACCGATACATGAGGCAGACCGTCCGGTAAGGACCCCCCCCCCCCCTAGATTGTCTTCAACCAGGTTGGTCTTATTGATATTTAAAATCAGTTTGACAAGAGAGTTGTTCAATCGTAATAAGATTGAACATTTCTCTTGTTAAAGCGATGTCCAGTCTCATTAAGACCAGCCTGGTTGGTCTTAATGAGATTGGACATCTCTTTTAACAAGAGAGACTTGGCTACAATTCAATTTCCACTGACTGACTGACTTTGGTCCACTCATGGTGGACATGCCACACTGCTCTGATCATTGCAGATTATCTTTTGCAACTAAATGTGGTGAGGTGGTGCAAATTCGGGACAAGCTCGAACGCAAGATTCAATAGGTTTTTCCATTGTTGTCTTTAATGTTGTTTTTAATTGCTGTCGTTGACCGAAGAAGTCACACAGTTACGCAGCATATGCTATATCATGAATGAGATATGTGATATATCACTATATATATTAAGGTTACCATATTTTTCGGCTCATTTTCCGGAACGGCTTATATGCTTGTTTTGCAAACTGAAATACTTCAAAGAAAATAATCTGCGCTGTTTTCAGTGATTTGTGTTTGAGTGATATAAAATGAAGTTCCTAATGCCGTCAGGATGTAAAGCCCATATGCTGATTTACAATAGAGGTTTGCGAGTAAAAGGTAAACTCGTAATGAAATAAACATTGGCATCACTTCATAACTGACAAAAAAACAAGGAAGACCTTTTACCCTTTGCTCTCAGTCCATAAACGATATTACAAAGCCTCTGCATCCAAATGAATTGCTTGCAAAATAAAAGATGCCTTGTTTTGTAAATCAGTCAAAATGTTCAGCGTTTTACGAAAGCTTGAATCTGCATTATCTCCAATTATTCACGGTGTTCTCAAGGAATATTGTTCTATTGTACATTGTGAGTACATTGACATTCAAACAATTTGGTTACGTTGTCACGCCAGCATTGGGCGACACATGTTAGTATTTGGGTTGTGGGCAAAGATGCGTAATAAGATACGGCTTATACTACGGCGTGGCTTATTTGTGGTATTTTGAAACATACGACCCCATTTGATCACTCCTGCAGCTTATAGAAAATGCGGCTTTTTATTTGAAAAATACGGTATTTATCATTTGACTGTTCATTGGGGTTGCTGGTCTAGGGCTGTAATGGTTGTAAATAGCATTGAAGGGTTACGGTTAAGGCGCCTGTCCTCCTAGCTGTACACACCGTGTGTTCTCCAAGCCAAGTGAAGCGGTGGAACGGTTCTAACACGCAGGTACGCCAAGCTGTTCGACCCGGCCAACTGGCTGGAGATCGACAACGTCAACGGGAGGATCTCCACCCGGGCGGTGCTGGACAGGGAGTCCCCCTACGTCAAGAACAACCTCTACAACGTCACCTTCGTGGCCAGCGACAACGGTAACCAGCGCACAGCGCTCGCACAAACCCGGCCCACCTAGCAGGTTTCTGGTACTTTTTCCAGTGTGCGGTGCGCGGCAGCTCTGTAGCGGCGTGCCGGGTGACGGACCCGACGCTAGGTTTGTTTCACTGTTGTTCTTGATTTGATCTGCTGCTTATGACCACGTTTGGTGATGTAGTCGCGTGCATCGGCATTGATTAAACAGAGAGAAGCCAGACTCAGTTGCCGGGTAGATGCAATGCTCTGACCTCCACTAGCACATGCTTCTACACTGTGACAGGAAGTGAGGAAATGGAAAGGCTTTGTCCTACGTACAGCGGTCCTGCTATCCAGTAGAGTAATTGCATTCCTTTCCAGACTATGATCCTTATCTTATGTTTTTATCAGTGAGGGGGAGATTTCTCGGTGGAGCTTGCTCTCGTGGATTACCCTCAATTGGTTCTTCATAGATAGATAGATAGATAGATAAGTACTTTTATTATCCCCGTGGGGAAATCACTTTGTTGCAGCACAACAAGACAGGACAAAAAAAACAATGAACTCACAGTAGAAAATAGAAACCCAGTGCACATGGTTAAAACAATGAATAATAGTCACATTCTGAAAAAGTATTTTAGATTCTAGAGATTCTTAAGGGGAAGGGAGTTAAAATATTTAAACAAATAGATAGCTGGATAAAGATGCAGAGAAAAGATTGTAAGAGGTGACTATAAGGTATATATACTATACAGAAAATAATCATATATACAGATGTAAGGGTATAGTAGTATATTGTATATTATATACATTTACAATTTAATAAATAATAACATAAATAACATAATTTATTTACAGTATACATTGGGTGTATGCAATGATAAAAAATAAGGTGCAGGGGTGCAGACTGTGATGTGCAAAAAGGAGGGGGGGGGGCGGGCGTGGCTAATCCAAGAAGGCATGGAAAGTCTGATGGCAGTAGGCAGTAAGGACCTTCGATGGCGCTCTGTGGGGCACCGATGCAGAATGAGTCCCCTGCTGAACTTGCTCCTCTGCCTGACCAGAGTATCATGCAGTGGATGAGAGGCGTTGTCCACGATGGCCAGCAGTTTGGTCACCATCCTCTTCCCTGCAGCCACTCTTACCGAGTCAAGGTCTGCCCCCAGCAGTTTGTCCATCCTGCTGGCATCCGCGGCTTTGAGGCTGCTGCCATAGCACACAACGGCAAAGAAGAGGGATCTTGCAACCACGGACTGGTTTACAGCATTGCCCTGCATACATCGAAGGCCTCCTTTGGAAATACAAATGGCTCGGGCCCTTCTGTATCAGTGCATCAGTGTTCCCAGGCCCGTCCATCTTGCCAGGCCCGTCCAGGTGCGCCCCCAGGCATTTATAGGATTGCACCAGCTCCACATCCACCCCATGGATGGACACAGGTGACTGGGGTCTTTGTCTATCACCGACTTCCTGGTTTTCCCTGTGTTGAGCTGCAGATGGTTTCGGCTGCTGCACCCCCCAGTAAAGTCACCAACTAGTCTTTCACGTATCCCCCCCCCCCCCAAGAACACATCCACCAATCACAGAGACATCCGAAAACGTGTGTAGGTGACACGACTGAGAGTTGTACCATGAGTCAGATGTGCAGATGGTGAACAGGAAGGGAACATGCCCAGTCCCTTGGGGGGCCCCCGTGTTACTGACCACCCCACGTGACACACAGTCCTGCAGCCTCACAGGCTGTGGTCTGTCGGTCAGGTGGTCTTTCACCCAACTGTCTCGTTCATTGAAGGGCCGACACCCTGCGCTGCAGTCTGTTCTGCCGGGGTGTCTATGTCCTCTAGCTGGATGCATGGCCACAGAGAGACACTTATCTGTTCCCGAGACAGAAAATCATTCAAGGTTGAACGGCCTCCACTTCGCCCTAACTCCAAATGGGTCTCCAGTGGCTCCTTGTGATTGGATGTTGCTGCCCTTCTCAATAGGCAAATTATAGTATTTTGGCCCCATCCTATAATTCCTCAGCCTCTACTCACGTTGACAAGCACTAGGCTGGGATCCTTTAAGCTTACACCTTGTGTGATGTGGCTCACCCAATATGCAAACACAGCGCTTCACACACACAACCAAAAATATAATTTGAGGGGAGAGGGGTTGAGCTTTCTCTGGTGACCTTGAAAATGATCCTGTGTTTTCTTCCAGACTACTCTAGTTCAGCCTAAACTGGCAATATGACCATAAAAATCCGTGGCAGTGACAGTCTTTTATTCGGCCGACACTGAGTGCCGATGCACTGTGCACCACACACGTACACATATATATATCTATAGATATATAGATATATATATATATGTACATACAAATACACACCACAATATTGCTTGGTTGGCGCCCTGCTGACAGCCGTGGCGTCAGTCTCACTGTGGGGGAGAGCACAACATCCATGAGCATTTGTAGGAAGTGACCTCATTAAGCCCACCACACACAGCTGTCTGACCCCGCGATGTTACCGCCCGGCCCCTTGTTCCCAGCCCACGCAAAGTCACAAACCCCCCGCCCCCCCTCTCACGCCGCAATGTATTTATGTATTTGACCCTGTGTGGGCCCTGGGGTTTCCTTTCAGGAATCCCCCCTGCCAGTGGCACAGGCACCCTGCAGATATACCTGCTGGACATCAACGACAACGCGCCGCACGTCTTCCCCCCCGAGGTGGAGATGTGCGAGCGGCCCGAGCCCAACGGCATCAACATCACGGCCAGCGACCCCGACCTGATGCCCAACGCCGGGCCCTTTGCCTTCGAGCTGGCCAATCGGCCCCTGGACACACGCCGCAACTGGACGCTCATGCGCCTCAACGGTCAGTATCGGCGTTGTGTGGGCCTCATCAACCAGGAACCCCAGTCAAGTATTTGTGTTATTGATCAACATATTCCATTAGCATGCTAGCCTATTAGCATGTGTGCTAATAATTCATTAATATTAATTTGTGCGATAAAGGGCATATATGAAACCGCACACATTTTCTTCAAAAAAATCTTCACTTAGTCTTCGTTTGATTCGTGTTCAATCTAAACTGCATGCGTTGAATGTTGTTCCACAAAATGAAAACAAACACACAGAGATGTACCCACAGCGATTAGTAAAACATGTTGTTTGTTTTTGTTTCCCGTGATCCTCCTGGCCCCAGGTGAACAAGCTCAGCTGCGCTTGCGCATCGGCTTCCTGGAGAGCGGCATCTACACGGTGCCCGTCATCATCACGGACTCGGGCAACCTGCCCATGTCCAACACCTCCTACCTGCGCGTCAAGGTGTGCCAGTGCGATCAGCACGGGGACTGCGTGGACATGGAGCGCATCATCGCCGCCGGCCTGGGCACAGGAGCCATCATAGCCATCCTTATCTGCATCATCGTAATGCTGGGTGAGCCCGCCCTGCGTTCAGATACACGCGCACGGGAACGCATGTATACACGCATAACCTCTTACAGTCCGCAGAATAAGTTAGACATGACGCACAAAGGCATTGAGCAATGCTCCTGAGATCCGTTTCCTTCAGGGTTGATGCAAAGTGACGATAGGAAATAAAGTCAGTCAATTTCAAGGTGCTCTCTAGTGGTGGTGCGACGGTGTGGACGATTTCCCACCAATGGATGTTCTAAAATACATCAATAAAAGCACGTATTAATAAAATATCATAGTGCGTATTTTTCCCTGTCTGAATCGGAGCCGGTTGGAGACCACTGCTTTAGAATCACGACTTGATCAACTGATCGTTTTTTCCTTTACATTTGTAACGTGGTTAAATTCGTTAAAACAGATGTGTTATTTTAATAACGCAAAAAGCAAAACTACAGTATCACGTAGGATTGCTGCGTTGGACGTCAGTGACTTTCGGATCCACTCTTCGGTCCGAGTCCGGCTCTGTCACGGCAGATCTTCAGTGTAGCCTAACGTTTCCGAGGACGCACGGCTTCCAAAGTAAAAATAAGGTGGTTTGGACATTGTGCAAATGTTCGATGAAATTGCACAGCAGGACTAGCACTATTCACCCGGGAAGAGAAATCCCACCTGTGCTATTCGGGGTGACAGATTGCCAGAAAAGGAAAAAAGAAATCCCTGTTCAGTTCATGTTGATTCAATTACCAATCCGTTCCATCCATCATTAGTAGGTAGGACTTTTTGGTATATTTTGCCTTCATTGAAATAGCTGCTAAATGCTTTCATTATTAAAACACTTGATCAAAACCACCCAGCGTGCCACAACCTCTTATTTCTATGGATGCAACTAACATGTCGGAGCGCCCACCACGGAAAACAAAATCCTGGGGAGAACCCGAGAACATTTAACAAAATTATTATTAAAAACACTTTATGATTTGACAGCTATAGCTAGATTTAATAATAATACAAACTAAAACTGCAAGCAGTCTCGATGGGTATTCACAGCCGCGACGCACCGCCTACCCCAGCGACCTCCCTTTACACAGTGTTGCGGGGGCCGTCCCTCAGGGCAGATGAGATAAGTGCCCCCAAGTGATTTGGACTGATCCGAGTCACAGGTCAACAGCACGCCGTTTATGTGCGATTCGGAGTGAAAGCGCTTTGCTGAGCATTTATTCAAATTGACACTGTGACGTCATTTCTGGAGCTTTTGACCCAAAACCTGCAAACTTCTTAAAGGGGGTCTATGTGCCTACCTAGTTTCCACAGATACTCTATCTACAGATACTCTGTGGATACCTACTTATAGCAAAATGACGGTGGGGACGGTGTGAATGAAATCCCAACGCTGGCACATCCAACACCGGTAACCACGGCAACACAACTCTGTAGAAGGTTCCAAGCGGACATAAACACATAAAGGCTTTTTTTCCCAGTTCAGTACAGGCGTAGGGAAAAGTCATTAGCAAGGGTAGTCCTCGGGGCGTAGTCCATAACGGCCTCGATTTCCCGTTCCATAAGTGCTCAGGTAGGTAGACCCGACCCCCGAAGGATGACTATCGGTCATGTTCAACCAGAGAAACTTTCATTCTGTCCACACTTGACTGCACTCTTCTCTAGTGTTTTGAATGAGCCTGCTCCTGTCTCCCGGCTGCAGTGATGGTGCTGATGTTTGTGATGTGGATGAAGAGGAGGGACAAGGAGCGGCAGGCCAAGCAGCTCCTCATTGACCCAGAGGACGACGTTCGAGACAACATCCTGAAGTACGACGAGGAGGGGGGCGGAGAGGAAGACCAGGTAATCCACCTCTTTGTCTTTCTTATTGTCCGCCAGTTGTCTCTGTCTTTATATCTTTCTATGGCATACACAGACACACACATACACACATACATACATATTCACATACACACACACAGACATATACATACACACATACGCATACACACACATACATACATACACATACACACACATACACACGCACATACTCACATACACATACACACACACATACAGACATACTCATACACATACACCCATATACACACACACATACTCACATACACATACACAGACATGCATACACACACACATACTTCTCTATTCATATTGCTTCTTTTGTGTCAGTGTGTATTTATCTGGCAATATTGCATCAGTCTCTACTGTCCCACTCGCTAGAAGATTCGCACATTATGAATCTCTTGGCCCAGAATCGCAAAAATAGGCAAACATTTGCACATATTCATGGATGATAATAATGGAAACATGCATAGTTTGCAAAACTTAGCTTGAAGAAAAGTACTATATTTAAATCAGAAAGTAGGGGGAAATTGCTGTAAGTTGCCACGACATCGTAAAATCCAGCTCTCAACTACACAAATGGCAGTGCATCCCTGGCTCAGAGAATAAGTATAGATCACTGGTTTACTGAGGTGTGATGCATAGGTATGTTACTGTTGGGCTTTTTATGTGTGGGTGCAATAGAAAGTCAAAACACATTTTCAATCTTTTTCAGTAATTCTTTATAATCTTTCAAATCTATCCATATATCTATCTATCTATCCGTCTGTCTGTCTGTCTGTCTATCTGTCTCGTGGAGCAATTCCCTCTCGTCTGCTTGTGTTTAGTGTGAAAAATAGCAAGCGTGAGAGCAAAAGAGAGAACAAAAATATTTGGCAAAGTCCCTGCGTTGCACGCCATTACAAAGCATTTCAAACCAAATAATTCCATTCCAGCCGGGCTTGAAGGTGTGTCTTTAACTGATGACGCGCTTGTCTTGTGTCGAAGACACAACAACACTCATACTTTTGTTGCCTCTTTAGTTTTATATTATAGCCTTCTGTAAAATTGGATTGATATACGTATAATATATTTGGGTTGTTTAAGACTGTGTCGCTGTCCGTCTTAAACAACCCAAATATATTACACAATGATATCCGCGATGATGAATTCAGTTTGACGTTCAATATTTCCCCTTTTTTGCTTCCTAATCTCAATAGCTCATTGAGAGACAATTTTTGTTTCCCCGA